>JACATO010001881.1:947500-1219535 GCA_018389105.1 Nautilus pompilius | reverse complement strand
TTGTTCTCCACAAACACAACAAGAATCGGTTCCCCTGTAATGTGTTGTTGGTGGGTTAGGGTCTAACGCAGACCCGTTATTCTGATTAATGCCGACGCTGTTCCATATTGATTTCCCTTTACCTCGCCGATCGCGGAGGGAGGTGGGAGGTTGTCGCTGCATGTTCCTCCTCTCTCGTCGTTTACTATTATTCCTTCTCTGATTGTCCCCTCCCTCTAATGCTATAATAACACCAGGCATCTGAAACAACAACTAAATGACATTAAATGAATAAAAAAGATTAAAACCCGATGGCGATACTTCAGGACTCCGCCTGCAAGAGGTGAGCGAGGGGAGGAGACACGTGACGGCTCCGTTTTATACGTTTATCTACGCTATTCGCCAAAGTCGGCGGAATTTACGGGTAGCAGAGGAGACACCAATAATACAATACAGGAACAGATTAAACAAATATCCCGTTTGTAATAACTTTTAAAAAAATGTAATTAAACTTTTATCTTTCTTTAAAGGAAAACCCATTATTACCCTGTTTAGGGGAACACTGCGATTATCCAAAGACGTTCTTTAATAATACATTGGGAAAATAAATAATAATAATAATAATAATAAATAATAATAATAATAATAATAATAATAATAATAATAATAATACTTATTATTAAGATATTCTTTGCTAAAATGTAATGTTGTTCTGGCTTGACAACTTATGGATGTACTTAAAAAATATGACATATTATTACAGTATGCTAATTATCAATGGCAATTATTACTACTGGGTTACTGACTACCAGTAGTTGTGACTCTACACTCTTAATAACTAGTAGTACTATTATACTATTGACTAAAGCTAGCATTGGTAATTTCGCCCATCCCTACCTATACTATAGCCACCATATACAATGAATTACGACTACAACTTCTACTATCACCAGTTATAACATATTAAATAATATTAGTAACTATAGTCATTTATAATACCAATCTACCAACAGTACTGATATTTCAATACTAGTATACTAAGTGTTGCTACTCGCATCAGTCTTACCTATCTACAAGCACTGCACTACTGTTACGTTAGTGCTCTTGTTCTTGTATATTATTAATACCAACCTCGCCTACTTAATATTATTAGTCTATTAACAAATACAAGTTGTATGTAAAATCTGCATTCTTTAGTGGAAGTGTTGTTTTCTTACCACTTATCTTCTGATTATTTACTTCTCCCTTTTTACTGAAGACTCAAAATCAGTTAGTTGAGTAAGGGTCTCAGTTTTTGACACTAGTTGTTCGAATAGGGGTTTCGATCCATTTCCAGAAGGATTCTGAGGCACTGGTTCGCTTGAGCAAAGCTCCCGACCGGTTGGTTGGTTGCTCGAGTCGTCGTCGTACAGTTCTCCGGTTACGGATAACCTATCTTGGTCACGAGATGACGGACCGCGTGCTTACACACACACACACACACACACCGAGCTCGCTACACGACGGATGCTCAGTGTAGGGGGCGGGCTGGCAGACAGACAGTACGCCAAAGCGAGCTGCTCCCAACCGGAATTCGAACTCGGGCCCTCGACATTTCGCGTGTTGCTCGAGTAGGGGTTTTAACACCAGTTGTTCGACTGAGGAGGAGGGTTCCTCCGGGAGGGAGTTATTTCGTCGAGTAGCACAGGGACTTCCATTTGTGTGACCCATCGACAGCATTGAACGGGCATTAAAAAAAAATTACATTTGCATCTATTATGAAAACAAAGGATACGACGAACTAAGGAAGAGTTTTAGGATAAAACTGATACATAATCGGAGACAGCGGTAACAGAAGAAAGGAAGGAAAAACAACAACCGGAAAGACGAGTCTGACGAGCTTCGAATTTAAAGGGATAGTTTAGTTGTACACGATATCTAGTAATATAAACCCTGATATAACATCACATTAGCAAAAGCTCGAAGGGTTTAAGGGAACGGTTGTCTAACTTTAAAGGCTTCTGATCTAAATGAGGCAAGAAAAAGGAACAGGCAGGACACGTTCTCCTTAAATTGCCCTGAACAGACCTTAAGGCGAAGTCGCCGTATAGCAGAGTTAAGGATGATACAGTCTTTGTGCTGTCTCGCTCACGTGCTAATTCTGACTTGTGGCGCCCAGTTTTCCCGCTTTCCCTAACTATTTGTACAGAAAGGGAACTTACTCAGGCAAAATGAATTTTACAGCATGTAGGCATTTGAGGAAACTAAATAACAATAACGAAAAGAATAGAAGATCCTTTTTGAATTTTCTTTTGTTACAATACCTGTAATAAAGAGAAAAATTGGGTGGCGTATTAAGAAATGTTACCTTTGTAGTTGGAGCCGCACTTCAGCTTTCTGCTCGAGGTATGTTTTCAGCTTTAATGAACATAAACGCTGTTCTCCTGCCCTAAGTTATCAGACGCATAATTAATTTTTTTGAAAACGGAAATTAAATAATTGTACTAAGCTTTAAAAAAAAAAAGGTGAGCAGTTTGCGCTTCCGCGTTCATTTATAATAATAATAATAATAATAATAATAATAATAATAATAATAATAATAATAATAATAATAATAGTTTTTTATTTTATTTTTTTCTTGAGATATACAGTGTCACTAAGTAGCAATAGCAAGAGGATGATTCCTTACGGCAGTCAGTTAAAAGGCTTGTAAATTCTGCGGTACACGAAGGAAGATCTTTCTATTGGTTATCAGTTATCAGTCGGACCGAGCGAGGGCCACGGTTCGGTATCCCTCGGGATTCCACTCCGGTTTTCTCCCACAGCCAAACAGGAATTCTAGTAGGGGTTAGGGTGGTCGACCAACAATCGTGCAAAACTCCGAATCGTTTCATGTTCCATAATTCAATTTTCCTGACAACCAAGTCGTGTAAGTAGAATAATATGTAAATTCAGAGAAGTTGCCAGATCATATAATTATAATTATGATTACTATCTACTTCAGACTAGTAGTCGTGAGGAGGCAGAAAGCCCTTATACAAGTGATATCCTCCGGTAATCTATTGCACTCATTAACGTTTCTCTCACTAAAAGCAGTTTGTTTTGTGTGTGTGTGTGTTGTGTGTGTGTGTGTGTGTGTGTGTGTGTGTGTGTGAGAGAGAGAGAGAGAGAGAGAGAGAGAGAGAGATCTGGTCGTGATGGAAACGTAGCTAATTCGCAGTTATGTATTGTCAACTTAACGTTCTTTGTATCAGTTTCCATATTCAATAAAAGCAGTATTTGAGAATCTCGTCCATGTGGTACACCAGTACCACGCCCAAATCGGTGAATTTCTGAACACCATGTACCTGACTACTAAAACCGATAAATAACACAATAAAGATGTTTTATCGAAATGGAAACTTCTAATTCGATTCCCCCCTCTTTTCTTTACACATTTAAATTGATTTTATAACAAAAACCAATAGGATAACGAAAATCGATATGTGTCTGACCACGAAACAGTGTTGCCGAGATCAGTTGATTTACTACGCACGATATTCTGGGTACTCATGGACCAGTTGTATGTTTTAGTTTTACTTTTTACATTACAAGAGACAATCCCATTGAACTTTGAAAACTTTGACAAATAAACATCGCTTTATGTCCAAATGCTCCGTTCGTGGCTGAAGTTGTAAAACTTCGATGCCATCTTTACGAGAACGCCAGTTACCGACACACGACTCGCTATTAAAAAATGAGTTGCTACAGTCTTTCTGGAAAGCGGGATGTTCTGATCACCCTGAATATCTTTCTGAATGTGTCAGTCATTGAAAAATCTGTATTGGGGGATTGGGGGGGGGAGACAAGCAAACCATCTAAATATATGAACAATTATGGACTTTTAATTTGAAACGACCACACCGCATTAGTCGTTACGTAAGAACATGCTGAGATGCCCTGACCGCGACGTGCGTTGTTCCGCACAATCAGTTGTTATCTCCCCTGAATGTCTTTCTGAACGCGATCTTTTTTCGTTAGCCGCTGAACCCGGATCATCATGGCGGCATGAACGCAGCCTATGCACTCCGACTTCGACTGACTAACAAAAGACACTGATCACATAACTCTCCTGATTAAAGGTGAGAGGAAACCGGAGTATCCGGAAAATATAACCCGCTAAAAAGGTGATTTAATCACGTAGTGTTTTAACCGATTGTCCGGAATCTGATAGCTTTATTAAAGACAACCTTTCTTGGGAGACTAAGTAAATAAAGAAGTAAATAATTTCCGGAAGTGTTCTAAAAAAAGTACCTGAAAGATTTTGTGTAGCTACAAATGGATATCATTTGCCTATATTCTCGCAGTTTACGTTGGCTTTAAGTTTTTTTTTTTTTGTGTGTATAACCCAGAAATCATAAAACAGGAAAATCTCCTTCCTTGTTTTCTTTTAAATTTAGTTGCGTGACAAATCAGCGACTGCTGTCAATAGTATTTAGGGAGCTTAACTTTCCTTTTCGTTGCCATGGTTGGAGATGGGTGAGTAATTTTCTTGCAATTTTTTAAAAAAATATATCTGTAAACTTCGCCTGCAGACCTTGATAACCCGCAACGCTACCCACCACAACAGCGAGACTGCGATGCTGTTGGCTTTGCTTTTCATGGCACCCACTCGCTTACTTTCCAAAATTATTGTCTTGCCTTTTAATGTACCCCCCCCGGTAAACGCACTAACCCTGCTGAACAAGGGTTTTGCTTCATGTGATAATTTATCTTTGATAGGTGCGTGCGCCATTTACATTTTTGCTTCCCCTTTTTACGACGGCTCTCAGCAGCTCGCCGCTAGCGGCCCCTTTTCCGCCCAATAGTGTGGACGCACAACCGTTGCCGAAGGTTTGGCGTCACTCTAGAATGTCTGAAGTGCGCGCCGCTTTGTAGTTTTCCACGAACTTAATGAAAAAACGGCCAAAAACTAGAAAATCTGACAGTTTGAAATTTAACGTGCAAATACATGATTTCCTAAACGATTTATAAATCACGATGGCAGGAGGGACTAGACAATCAGAGATACTCGAAAGAAACACTTAGAAGTGGCCATTAGTACAGTGCCAAGCTATGGTTTGAGGATGGAATCTGTTAAAATTCTAGGCTGTTGCAAAGCTTTTGGCCGTGGCTGTAGAAAGTTAAAAAAAACGAACAACAACAACAACAGCAAATCAGCGCTGATTTTATCAAAAAGAGTACAGACTTAAGTGGCACCCACTTTTTAAATAATATAAAAGCATCTGTCCAATCGCCGGTCTGATTTTATTCATCGTCACACCACCTTAGGTAAATATTGACAGGGCTCGACAGAAAGCAGGAGGCACACACCTATGTATGTATGTAACTATATATATGTGCGTATCTACGCGCCGTGCTTCTCTTATGAAAACAGTTATGGTTAATCCACTCCTTGCTGACATTCGTCTAATAAAGAAATTTCTAGAACTTTTTAAAAATTGCGTCAATAAGCTATAAAAAAGCATATTTTAAAGGAAATTCGACTGACCTAACCTAAGTCGTATGTAGGATCACACAAACTTTGACGGTATAACTGGATTTTATGATGTATTTTTTTGTTATACTGTATATACTTAAAGGTTTAATAAAAAGAAAACGAATTATCAAGAAAAAAGATAGACGTGACTTCACACGAAAACAGAAGTTATTAATTTATGAAAAAAATATTCTATTTCAGGCATTCGTTTAGCAAAAAGTTATGCCCTTTTATTGAAAAGCTATTTTCAATTTGTATTGTGAAAATAGAACAGTATAAGCTCAAAATTTGTCTTATTATTTTTCATTTACTGAGAAAGAACAAACGGAAGTTAAAACAATTAGTAAAAAAAGACACAAACAAAAACTATCGGATTTGAAGATATACACAGTTTAAAATGGCTGCTCTGTTTATTAAGGAAAGAGCAAAGAACGGTTATGCGAGTTTTAGTATTTTTGCTTTCGTATATGTGCATCAAAGAAAGATAGAAAAATTCTGACTCTGCATTTCTCATTGTTCCACATTTTACCATTTCTCTCTTTACGAGTGTTCTATATTTTGGATTAAAAAAAAGGAGCAACATATATAATTCTTTTGCGTGTGTGAAACCAAAAAGTTTTGACAGATGGTCCTAACCATTGAGCTGCCTTGTGATTCGCTTGATTTCTTTTCAAGATAAACTTACACGGAGTCCGTCGACCTTTTCTAATGTCCCACGCTTGTTTTCAGCAGTCGCGAACTCAGCCTGATTCTTTATAATGGAAGGACCCTGCTTATCCCGTTTGTATTTTTATTTATTTATTTTTTTGCTTACCTTCGTGAAAAATCATTACGAAACTCTCTAGATATCCATACAAAATAAAAGTGTGCCTGTTTACAACTGAATGTCAATAATTCGGTATTATTTACCTTTGGAACACTTCTTGGGCAGAGTTGGAAGCAGTTTCCTTGACTACCTATTGTAAAAAATACTTCAGAAACAGTTACCGGCAACATTACTTTCAAAATGCCACTGTAAATTGTCACCATTCTAATTTTCGTCTTTTATTATTATTATTATATTATTATTATTATTATTATATTATTATTATTATTATATTATTATTATTATTATTATTTATTATTATTATTATTATTGGCAGATATTGTGGCAACTGCATTCATCTGAAATCAGGTCTAATTGTAAGTTCCTAATAACACCTAAACTATACTGTGAAAATAAACAAGTCTGTTTTAGTGTACTTGCCAAATAGACTTTTGTCCCCCCAACCAAACTTTTAATATATCTTTTAATGCTGTGCGACCAATAGAGATCTGCTAATGTAGAAAATATATTGACAGACTCAACGCTGATTCATTCAGTAAATACGGATTTTTCTAAAAGAAAAGCTTATTCTCCATACCTACAACTAAAATTGAAAGCCCTTCATTTTGTCTACACACTGTCACTAACACGTCGCAGCATCACCAAATCATGCAAGACGCAGTTAGATACAGCAGAATTTCAAAGAGGCTGATCTGATGTAAGGACTTTTCCATTGACGTCATTACCGTCCGCGTGATGACGTCGTATATGATCGAACCGTTTGACCTCTGTTTCCATTTATAGCGCGATGGTGACGTGTATCGTGTGAAACCATAGATGGTTGGACTGAAGATGTAGAGTTAACCTTCTCACAACCATTAAGACTATCATTTTTTAATAAGCAGTCTTCTTATGTTTGTTTACTTAAAAAATACGTTAAAGTAAATAATTGTTAATTCTATTATTCAGTTTAAAAAATGAAAATCTAACATCGTATGGTATAAATACCCCCCTCTAAGCGGTGAATTAGTTACCATGTAGATAGAGATTATTCTATTTTCCAATTTCTTTTCTTTGTATAAATGCACTTATTATTTTTCGTAAAGAATTCTTTCCATATAAATCATTAATCTAATCAATTATAGTATAACGACAAACAGCACGAATTTGTATTAAACTTAAAAAAAAATGTCTGGTGTAAACATGATTTCCATCATAACAAAAAAAATAGCCCTTTCTGATCAAATTTACAGCTTAAACTTACTTTAACACAATTTGTCATGTAAGCACTAAAAATTGTTATATATGAAATATGCTATTTCAGTGATGAGTATACATACACCTATGGCCACTAGTGTATATCACAGAGTTTATCCTAAGCATTAGCAAAAATGAGGCGCGATGATTTAACCTAATGAATATGAAAAAAAACTTAGAATAACTCATCCTCAGAGCTTCCCTGTTTAGTAAGGACATATATTTAGACGATAAAATTGTGTGTGAAGAGACGCAAATGATTGTTTTCATACTGGCTCAACAAAGAAAGTTGGTCACTAATTATCGTAAAATATTTCTTAGAATTTTATTTACTCGAAATATTGAAGATCTGCGGGATTGGAGGTTTTAGAAACGATATTTTAAATTATTTGAGTGATTACGAAAACGTGTGTGACACATTGTTACACAACATTAAAACAACAATGTCCACGCCTTATATGACCTGAAATAATTTTATTGCACCAAAAATACTAACTTTTCTCAAGAAATATGTAAAAAAAAATAATAATTAAATACAGAATAAGTTTACAGCAAACTTTATGCAGACAAATTCGTGTCCGTCATTTTCAAAGAACGGCGATGGCTACTGTAAATTTACGAAAGCTTTTTTTGCAGTTTGGAAAAACTGAAGTTCTAAAGAATCGGAACGGGATGGGTGAAACAGGGGCCTAACGAGTGCCGAAGTTTGAGGCGTTTGGTCGATACTTGTCAAGAAACAAATGTATTACTTCGGAGAGAGGTGAAATATAACGGAATCCTTCGGTCTCCATGACAGTGGTCTAAAATAGGAATCTTTCGTTCTCTATTATCGATACATCGGTGCAGATTATTTGTCTGAGAATTCAGTTCACAATTGTTAAATAAAGTGATAAATGACGGTACTATTCACAAAGGAACGTCCACAAAAGATTTTATATTGCTATTTTTGCCGAAATTTCTATAAATCAAAGATTATTAGTAAATTTTTTTGGTAAAGAGACAGTAATTATAGTGCGTAAGGCAAAGTCGCATCGCTCACCAAGTAAGCCCAACTCCAGTGTCATTACAAGGCTGGTATCAGACCACCCTCTCTCAATCTCTGTCTCTCTCTCTCCTTCGGTTTGTTTTGCTTCTTGGCTGTAAATAAATAGCACCATGTACTCCATAAAGTCGTCGAGAGTTGGATCCACGTGTTTTTCTCCCGGGCACTTCTGCTCCACTGGTATTTTTTATTTCATTTTACGTGTGTGTGCCTTATTACGTGATATTATGGAAAGTGTATTAGACGCACCGGGTTATATAGCGACAAGTTCCGTAATGCACGAGTGGAGCCGGAAGAACGTCACAGCCTGACTTTTGACGCGGTCTTATGTAAACTCTCCATATTGCAGACGTCCCCAATCACCGAAAACCCGCTATCTGGGTGCACTTGCTCCCCCCTTAAAAAAAAAACACAATCTAGAAACGTATATTGCTTCAAAAAAGAAAGAAGCAACTGCACCGAGCTGAAACTAAGATAATTATTAGAATTACTTAAATTACGCAAACGTAAAAAAACGACAACAATGAAACAAACTACTGACTTCATTAATAGACTAGAACTGCTGTTATAAAGATAAGATCATAATTTAAACCAGTTACTTTACTCTATGAGTAAATTCTGTTATGATGGTACAATTACCGTAAACCTTCACACTGAATCTAGTGATCTCTAATAATTCTTTTTCTTCCTTAATTCGGATGCGAAAATACCATTCGTTTGTGGTCCTTTAGATCTGACAATATCACATCTAAGCAACATTTTTACTGTTTGTCTTAAAGCTGTACAGTAGCGTTTCGTCGTAATTCACCACCCGAAAAGAATACTCCCCCTATGCAGAAAATGTACTAGCTATGTATTTTTCCTGTAAAATGATTAACAGGCTATAACTTACACCTTTAGAATAATTTACAAGCTATATATATTTCAATAAGATAAACTATATATATATATATAGTAATACTTTTTAAGTAATTTACCTCCGGTCACACATTACACGTGATTAAATTACAATTTATAATTCCGATAGATCTGTACCGCATTTCATTACATTTAAATTGAACGGACAGTGATTTCCCACCTGTACGTGAGGGAAGACCGAGACTAGTTGTTACACCGCCAGTAATTTTCAGTTAAATGTAGACATCACAGATTATGCGACTTCACACGGAGAGGGCCACAGGTTAGCACACAAATCTATGTGGGAGGAGACCAGTGTGCAAACAACATTGCCGAGTCTAAGCAGAGACAGTAAAAATAAAGTTCTATAGAAAATTTATTGAACAGAAAGATACACAAATTAATAATTTAATAAAAATAACATTAATGAGAATTACTTGAGACTGTTTATTTCTAATAATGACACTCATGTCTGCATCAGAGTACTTTCCACGTGCTGATCTGTGATAAGACGACCTTACACTTGGTGAATTTCATTCTTGGGAATAACTGTTCGCACAAGTAAATCCACTGGCGAACAGACTTGTCATTCTTACTGGGTGATTGTTGAACTGAGCAAACTGGTCACTTGTTACACAAAGTGTGATTCAGGATACAGGGTTGAAAACTACCTTCAAATCAGTATCAAGCTAAAGATCAATAGTCTCATTTTTTAGATGTTCTGGCACAAAGCCCAAATCTGTTGAAAATGGATACTTAGAGATTATAAGGTTACGATTCTGAAGTTTGAAGTCATTGATTCTTGATTCAAATTAAAAGGGAAGTGATTGCACTGCAGAGACATATAATTGAACAACAAAATTGCATCTTTTTTTTTAGTGTAGCAAAATGAGCGAAGTTATTACCTGCCAGGTGTCTTTCAAATAATTTTAGGAGTGAGCTGACTGTTGCCTTGTAACTTCTCGTTTAGAACTGATGAATATCCAGTGATATCTACCGGAAATGCTTAATTATTCATCCAATTATCATCATTACATATTTCGGTGTCCGTGTCTTTCGTTTCTAGGAATGTTTTTACTTTATACAAACGTTCATAGAATCGTTTCAAAGCAGCTGCTGTAGTCAACCAAAAAATCTGTGAAAAATACATTACATCACCGTTTTCAGCATTCACGTAATCAAGCAATGTTTGGAACTTCTGTCTGTGATTTAGCCTCTGAGTAAAAATAATGATAACAGTAGAGATTACCTTGTCCCATAATCCAATTTTATCGATTTAGCACAGACGTTCTTTTGGTGAATAATGCTTTGATTTAAAATAATTTCACGAAAAGATAGTAATTTCTCGTTACACCACTCAACAGCAGAGCACTGAATCCATTCTTCACCATCAGTAGTAACACCACACAACTTTTCATAACCAAGATCATAATCAACCAGCATGTTTTTAATTTGGGCAAAGATGCGTTTTCTTAAATAAATTGTATTTATTTAATAAAATGTTTATATACAGCATTCTTTATAAAGTTGTGCCGAATAATCTACAATAGAAATACTTAACTCTCACCTGTAGCTATTTCTTTCGTGCTTCTCATTCCTAACACCTTTTTTGTGATCCGGAAGTCTCTGTTAACCTCTCTAGCGAAGACTGGCAGTGCAGAATCTTCTACATCTGCACCCCCATCTAATGCCAGTCTGAATGCTTAGAAATCATTGATAATCTATTTGTGATGTCGGCTGATTGGGCCTCCATGAATCTTGGTAACAAAACGTCGACTGTGTGTTTTTTTTTAAATATTAGGAACGACTTTGTTCAACAAATATTCTGAGCAAATTCATCATTCGAAAAAGGGCTTCTGTCGTTTTGCCACCTCCTGAGAAATTGTGCAGCTTATCTTACCTGTAGCATTTGGTTTCCCATAGATCTTTCTGAAGGTATTCTGCTGAGTTGTTACTGATTTTCTCGAATGACCTAACTTGACCATGTAAACTCTCATACTAATTTATTGGTATGGTAACCCTGCTTCACATTATTTCTTTTATAGCACCAATTTTTTCCCTTGACAATCAATACGCACAGCTCCGTCACTGTGCTGCACAACAAATACTTCGATGTCTATTTCTCGTTGAAAATTTGATATTTCGAGTTTAACTTTCGTTTCTTACTGCGACCGGCCATTTTATTGTCACGTGTTTGACATTACTAGGGCATATGCATGCGGTACTTTTATAAAATTTCTGCAGAAATTGCTGTAATGCAGTATTGCTCAACCTATAAGTTAGAAATATTTGATTTTAACAGGTATCTTTAAATATCTTATTGCGTCGAGGCCCGCGAGCTGTTGGTTGCACATCGCTGCCTAGATAAACTGTAACTGATGTCACGTGCTTTGATCGCAACAACGAATTCCGGCCTTCGCTACAATGAACCGCCTTTCACCATATGTATCACCCTGGTTAATTTTATAAAATCTTCCTGAGATAAGCAGTGCATGGAGACGGAAGGTTTGTTCTGATTGCACGGTAAGTATAGTTAAACTAAGAGGTCGTGTGTAGCCATGCATAACCAGTATATTGATGTCTTAGTTTTAGCCTTCACAAAATAATCTGAAATTTAATATATATATATATATATATAAGCAAAATTTTATAGATAAAAATAGTCCAAATTAGTTGCATCAATGATAATAAAAAAGAATTAAAATATACCGATGATAAACAAACAAAAGCTAAAGACAACAAGAGTTATTTTCCTTGAAACATAAAATGGTAGTAGGCCAGACTACGTTCATTGACTCCATGTGTCTGTCTCGGTCACACATTGATAGAAAGATCAAAGCCGCCATTTTCAATAGAGGCAAACTGGCCAAGTTTTCTCCTTTGAGGAGTGTTTTCGCCAAGAAAACAAGTTTACCTGGCGCAGCAGACCGGCCTAACCGTTAGATCTTATCTCGACCACCACCCCCCCCGCCCTCATACACACACCCATATATCTTTATCAACCCACACAAAGATTTATTACAATTTTTATCGTAGGTTAACAAGTTAATTTTTTTCATTGCAGTTAACATCTCGATTTCGTTTACGACCGGTTCAGGAGTTAAACAGAAAAAAACGAACAATATTTTATATTTTTCATTTTGCTGTAAAATTTACACCAAAAAATCTGTGGGCGATTTTTTTTTTTTTAAGCTGTGGATGTAGGATGGTAGGTTATGGGTGCGCTGTTTTATCGGTTTACCTTTCATTCTAATCTCTTCTATAGTATTATTAATATTGTTTCGACTAGCAAAGGGGAGAGACCAGATTTTACTTACTGCACCTAAAAAGAGACAAAGAAGGGCTTGTGCTGTCCATCCATTCTCGCAAAAATTAAACGATCCCACTTTGTTCCATAATCGTTTGTGTTGCTGAAAAAGGTTTTAACAATGATTGAGAGATCAGCAGCTTGCGTGGGATTTATCAGAATGTATTAGCAACAGAAATATTAAAGCAAATTGGATAAAGTCCAAACCATAACCTACGTTGATATCTTCCACTTCTGAATCAATTCAAAACTTTCATTACAGTTTTCTGAAGAAAGAAAACAACAACAAACAAACATCTAAGATCCAGTTGGTGCTTCGTTAAATATAAATACACTTAACACAATAATTTCTAAATTAAAGAATATAAAGTAAACATGTCAATGTTAAAATTCTGCCAAGCAAGAAAATATTACTGCAAATAAACAAGATTTTGGATGGTACATTTAAATAATAATATCATGGTGCAAGTTATGTTACTGTTTTAATTCTTACCTACTCTGGGAAAAAATATTTAATAATTGTCTTACACACTTTAATATTCTCAATGCAGAATGTGCGAATAATTATTTACAATCACTGAACAGCGAACTTCTCTACCGAAAATATAGTTTAGCGATCTTTTTGTTTAAAACTACCATAAAGAACTGTTAGAAATTTCTGAAAAGCATTTAATGTTTTGCCTAAAATATAGAAATAATCAGCAGCGTATTTTTTTAAGCTAGCATTTGCTTGTAAACTTTCATGAGGGAAAAATGGTTTGTCCTGACTTAGTTTAGCGTAATTCAGTTAATACACAAAAAGGCAGGAAGCGATTATAGATTATGCGAATCCCATGTCTTTGAGGTAACAGAATATTTATTGATGCGTTTTTAAATTGTCACTGTCGTGATTAACAACTGCACCATAAGTTTATTCCATTGACCACGCCATCTCCAGACCGGTGACGTCAGCGACAAGGTGGTGCCCGTTCTGCAGAAGTTTGCGATAAAAAGGATGATCAACGGATCGATCTATGAAACAGGGTAGTCACTGGTCCCCAGAGCTTGCTGACAGCCAGAGAATCTTGAGTGTCCACCTATGCACCAGACATTCATTTGTTGATCCCCTACGAGCAGCCATGGTCGCCATACTTGATTAACCTAGTAAAGACGTCGTCATTGTTGCAGCAAATGATGTTTTCTGATAGAAGTTGGTTCATTTCGAACTTCTCTGACGGCGGGTACGTGGACGTCAGCGAAAACCTTGTGCAGCTGGCCAGGGCGCCAAGTGCTGGGAGGTTGTGTGACAAAAAATGAAGAGATAAAAGCTTAATAAGTAAAATAGAAAATATAAAAATTATCTGACATACAGCCAAGATGTTGAGGAGTGTGTGATTCTTACTGTTGTGGCGAGGGACAAGAAGAGCGTCCTGGAGGTCAGCAGGGTCATATCACACACAGGTATGACGGAATGTGGGCGCCTCAGGACTGATTATTTACTTGTAATATCTGTAATAAATTCTTTATTCCCATATTTGTAATTTTTTAAAAAATAATTATAAAAGAAAATAGTAAAACGGTAAGTCAGTCGTAAGGGCGCCGACAATCCTAGAGCCGGCCCTGCAGTGTTTTATATGATTCTTACGGTGGCGAAGATCTATTAGCATTGGAGAGAATCATAGATGGCAGAGGGATCACTCAGAAATAGCTGGATGAAACTGTAAAATCGGTAGTGCTGCCCTTTCATTAAACAATCTGCGATCCAGGCCAATAACACCAGCGGGCCGACACCATGACTTTCCGGCTACGTTCTAGATTTTATGCTGATGGAACTTCTTTGAGGCGCATGAGCAAGGTTCAGAAAATCCCCTCCACAGAACCTACACTTTCTGGGCGTAACCCTGACCCAGGAGTGGAAAGCAATACTAGATAAAGTAATTAGGCGTCTAATTTTAAGCACATGCGTACGATGTGCAAGCACGTGATTGTTTGTTATTATTTTTTAAAACTTAGTGGGGTATCCGTACAATCTGTGGCGTAATTGTGATAAAATCTATGGGCTATTGTGGCTGAGAACATTTTTGTGAGTCCCATCACTTTCCGTTTCATTATAACTTAAATTAAATGCATGATTTCACAGTCTGGATTTCGCGTGTATAACGTTATTCGTGTGTGTAGCCAGTATCGAGTTTTATTTTGTAAAATCCATACACTTGATCTTTAATCGTTGGTGATGTTTAAATATAATAAACAAATAAAAGTTGGTCTGCTTATCGCAAGTGCATCCCTGTCATAATAATCTTAACGTTTCTCCAAAATCAGTTTGTTTATGATCTACATAAACGTCACCGTTATAAAATGAGCGGATGGGGTAGGCAGACTCATTTTTCTAGAGAGCTTGATGCCAAAGAATGTAATCACTGAGATACTTCTCCATTTAACAAGGAAAGATAAGCCGGTTGACCTGTACGCTTTATTGCCTCCCTCCTTCACTCTCCGCATGTTTTGTGCTTCGAATAATTGACTTATAATCACTGCACACCAACATCCTGATGACCCGCAAGAAGACCTCCCAGCTTCTGCAACATCATCGCGTTTAAGTCGACGCTCATACCGGTTAGTCTGTTTGACGTAAGCCATTGATAAAAGAGGGGAAGAAAATGAAGGCGAGCGCCCTGCCTGATGATCGTGTATATTGGTAGGCACTTGCCTTCCACCCCTTACATATTAATTCTTTGGAATACCCCTTTGCTTATATTGGATCAAGGAATCAATATATCGCACATGGAAGTGGCAAAATGCCCATACATCCAGAATCAGTGCAACTTGAAGATGCAGAATGGACTGCAGTTGCTTTTCTGAGCCTCCTGCAGCCCAGACACGATGAACCTTCATCGAGTACCCACGGGAGCATACTAAGGACCAAACAACGAAGATTAATCTCACAGTTGCAATTAAAAGAATACCTCCGAACTTTGTCGAAAAACCTGGACCGGGTCAACATAAAACATTTGATAGATTCCATACCTACATGTCTTCAACTTCGGCACGACGCAAGAAGTGCTTTTATCAAATAATGAAAATGATTTTTCGAACGATTATTGTACTACGTCACAGGATAAGTGTGCACATGCAAAATCGTTTTTGCTTTTTACCTGATGATGAAACTCGGGTGCGCGCGCGAAGGGTTAAAATCTTCTGTAATTTCGTCGGACTGAATGAAGGCTAAACAGCGGAGGAAGAAAACGCTGAAATCACCTGGCCAAATATCTTTGACATTGCACAGATGCTTTTGGCTTCGCTCTAAGAAAAATTGATCTGTGTTGTCAGAACATTAAAATCTACACAGAGTGGTGGAAACTGTCTGAAGAGATATTGAAATATTATATCACTGGGGTTTGTTGTTGTTATTGCAAAATCGTTGGTTTGTGCGCTGGCGACGCATTGACTGTTTGTATGAAGTTGCAATATCAAAGCTATATACCACCTGTAATAAGCAAGCATGGTAAAGCAAAGTAAAAAAATTAATATGTTCTAGAATACCCACTTTAACTATTCACTTTTACAGGATTTTTTCCTATGTAAATGCTATCGATAAAGCGAAAGTAGTTACGTTCACATATTCGAAATTGTGCTTACTCTTGCTGGGAGAAAGTTATTGCATACGCTGCTCATTTTCCAGTTGGATGCTTGACCGATTAAGAGAAAAAAAAAATATATAAAAAGATAATTGTTTACAAATAAAACGACAGCAAAATTAGTGATTCTTAAAAACCAGAGATAGATTTAGTTTAGTAGTTACCAGTTACTAGGAAGGCCATCGTGGTTTGTGCAAAGGATCCCAGGGTAGGGACATAGCTATCAATACGATTCTGAGACCGATTAATACTACCTCTGTTAGCTGCACGCTGATAATCTGTTTCACCGGTTAAACATTTATATCACGAATAAAAAAGCTAAAACTCAGCTTTCTTAAATATCCAACCACACTGGAGTCTCAGCTAATAACCTTTAATCATAACCCCAACTGTTTGTCTGTCCACCCGCTCGAAGCCCTTAATTATTTTTAAAACTACTATTAGGTGTCCCCTTAAACATCTATAAGTCAGACTGATTAGGTCTCATATTTGGAATCGTTCAGTGTATTCACAGATGCTTAAGCCCCGAAAAGATTATAATAGAAGGGACTAACCCCCCCTGTCTCTGATAAATGTTAGAAACGTGGACATATACATAGAGGTGTGTTCTACCCCATTAAACAGAAACAAGGTCCAGACGTCCCTTTTATTGGTTTTTTGGATAGCATTTTCTCAGTATCTGCCACTTCTAGCATCACTCAACGAAACCAGCCCTGCAAAGAGAAAAGAAATTCGTTTTGCTCATAATCTTCCAGAAAATCCTGTTTAGCACTATAGCCTACAAGAACCGACAGGCTCGGGCCGGGTGGGATTTCCTAGAATACGACTCCGACTACTCGGCCATTCATAAGATAGCCCAATGTAGGAGGGGGGGGGCGTGACGTCACACCCACACAGCGCGGAGCCGGCGACATAAATAGAAACGCTCACCATCTCTCTCATTATCGCCTCACTTATCCCTTTTTTACTTTTATTTATTTATCGTAAGACTTTGCAAGGCTCGTCTAACGTGGGAGCGCAGTTTCCGCTCTGATACGTGAAGGAAGCCGCCTACTATATTGTTTAAGATTCGCCGCACACTTAATTCCACACTCCGTCTCTCCACTGCGGGTAGGTGCAGAAGTAACACTGTCCATGCTGGGCATCATCTCGACTCGTATCTGTTAACTCAAGATCTTTAAGTTAATTAATTCAGTTGGCATTCTCTTTATCTACAAACAAGGGACATGTATGCATCACTTCTATTACAGGAATGTTTCCCGCACTGGTACATGTGTGCATAGCAACAAGGCGTTTATACACCATTCATTATGTGTCTAATTCTGACTCGTTTTTTTCAGGATCCGGTAAACTGAAGATGGAGGGCGGACGCGACAAAACTGAAGCAGACGAGTTAACTGTTCCCCAGAATATTATACTGATCAATTACTGGCGTTGGTCCAACAGATAGATGTAAGTCGGTTTTATTTGTTTATATTTAAATGTGTAAGGTTAGAAGCGGTTATTATTCTCTCTCCCTCCCCCTCTCTCTCTCTCACCATCTCTCTCTCTCTCTCTCCCTCTCAGTCTCTCTCTTTCTCTCTCTCTCCCTCTCAGTCTCTCTCTTTCTCTCTCTCTCTCCCTCCCCCTCTCTCTCTCTCACCATTTCTCTCTCTCTCTCCCTCTCAGTCTCTCTCTTTCTCTCTCTCTCTCTCACCATCTCTCTCTCTCTCTTTCTCTCTCTCTCTCACCATCTCTCTCCCTCCCTCTCTCTCTCTCACCATCTCTCAGTCTCTCTCACCATTTCTCTCTCTCTCCCTCTCTCTCTTTCTCTCTCTCTCTCACCATTTCTCTCTCTCTCTCTCTCTCTCACCATCTCTCAGTCTCTCTCTCCCTCCCTCTCTCTCTCTCTCTTTCTCTCTCTCACCATCTCTCTCCCTCCCTCTCTCTCTCTCACCATCTCTCTCCGTCGACCGATGTTTATTTACCTATGAACAAGTTAAAACACTCACGAAGACTATTTTAATGGTGACTGTTTGTTTGCACTTAACCAACTGGGGACCCATCTACTACAAAATTCGAAACCCGGCTTTAATTATTAACCACTGATTTCAAGAAATATTCCTAATAATAATAATAATCTTTAAAATTGTTATAATTTACCAACAGACGAGTTCAGCCCCTCTCCCACTCGTCCTCTGCCCGCCGTCCATCACCCAGTCGGCACTAACTCAAAATGGCTGCTATTCATTTATGTCCGGTTTATTTTGATTAGAAATTTGCTTTACATAATCTTAATCCATGCTTCTTCGAACGTTATTTGCACGTCTTGTTTTAGCTGTTAGAAGTACGTACATATGCACCATCTCATAAAAACAACAAACGACACATAATGGCGGTAGGCAGTTAATTATGAGAGTAATTTTTGTCCATATATATATAAAAGAAACTAGTCACGCGACAGCAGGGCGAAATCTGTCTCGTGCGGCTTCGTGAACTTCGTATCGTGGCCACGCCCCTGTCATGGCCAACTGTTGTACTGCAGATTTTCCCTGGTGAGTGAACCCCGCTGATCATAAAACGAGTCTGGGCTGCCGGAAAGGGGTTGTGTGTGAAGGGAAGTCGCCACATTCCCCACGACTTTTCAAAAAACAAACATCTATTTCTGTTCCGACTGCTAACGAGCGCACTGTTTCATGTGAGAGAAAAGGAGCCAGTTAGCCTGCTGCTGCTTAACTTGTGCATGTGAATGTCCACCTATTGAATTAAGTGTTTTGGGAAACATTCCTTCAATGAATCACTCCATATCCTGTGACTGAGTGTGAAGTAGTCGTCCTTGGCTCTCCTCTTTTCTTCGTCTCCCCCCCCCTCCCTCCCCAGTACACCGACCTCGCTCGCTGGGAACATTCGGGAAGATTGAAGTTCGACAGATCTGCGTGTGTAGGCGAGCCTGGTGGCGCGGGTAGGGAGGTGGGACTGTGAGTAGGATAAGTGGAGTGAAAACGGGTAGGTATATTCGTGGGCGGGAAAGAAATTTACACTGCCACCCACCCTTGTGATTTCTACAAGTATTGATGAAGTGTTCAACGTTTAATAAATCCTCTCTCTCTCTATCTCTCTCCATCTCTATCTCTCTCTCTATCTCTCTTTCCATCTCTTTGTCTGTCTGCCTCTCGCTCTATGTGCGTGCGTACAATGCAATACCTGGATCAGGTCATTATTATCAGACAAGCATTGCAATGTTAGCAGATTAAGAGGTCGGTTGAATCAGAGGTATAGTTATAGATATTAAGTAAAGATAAAGTATGGAGTATGTGTGTATGCAGTGAGAGAGGAAGAAGTTGGTTCCCATGATCAGAATGTACGAGTTACCTTTCAAGTTGTAAGCGGTAGCAATAAAACTCAGGTGTTAGCAGATGTTTCTCGAGACACCTCAGATTAACAAGAAAAAATCCAGTGAGGGAACATAACTCAGACTTCATGCAGCGTAACGCCTAACTTCTATGCAAGTCTAAAACAGCAGCAAATACTACTACTACTACTACTACTACTACTACTACTACTACTACTACTACTACTACTACTAATAATAATAATAATAATAATAATAATAAATGGCTTGGTGGCTGGATTATTCTCGGTCGTTAAACTAAAGTTAAGCATTGATACGTTAATTTTCCCCGAGTCCATTAGATCAGGATGAATGCGCATAAACTGCCGTCTGGCTGGTGCAGCACTTTACTTGGTAACTCGGATGTTTTTGGCATATTGAAGTCACATTTTACTGAACTTTCCCTCTCTTTTTTTTCTCGCTCCACTGTGCACATTTCCTGCTCGCGATCAGACCGAGCTGCTTAGTCTTGGTATCCTTGCCTGACATTTGTTAAAGCGCAGTCATAGTCCCAGCACCTCGACGTTCTTCTTCTTTTTCTTATGTATCAGCGAACTAAGGCACGTACATCTTTTTATCCGTATTTCTTCAGTTTTTGTTGACGTCTTATGAGATAATTAATTCTATTATTATTATATATTTTTTTAAAATAATAAAATAAGTTTTAGTGTCGCCAATGTACACGTATGTACATTTAATAGAACACGTGTCATAATCTGTCCTTGCCGAAGCCCTAGGTTCTCGGCCTGCGATGGTGTGAAGTAATGCCACTGATGTATTTACCATAGCGAATTACTCTGAAAATAGTATGAATCTACTTCATCACGCGCATGTGTGTGTTATGTATTATGGAAACACACAGGATATGCACAAATAACTAATTTCAACTGAGAAACAAATATAATACATGCACAATGCATTAATACAAAAAATATGCAAAAACAAACGAATATGTTGTACAGTCAGTGCCTTAGTATTTGGTACCTGAGCCCTTGCCTTTGTATAAGCATGACCCCTTGTTTTCATGTTCTCACACAGGATATCAGTGTTTGACTGTGGTATGTTGTTCCAAACGTCCTGTACCACTTTCCACAATTCATGCAAGGTGTTTGGTTGCTGTTTGAATGTCTCAGTAGCCATGCAACCCCATACAGCCTCAATGATGCTTATGTCAGGACCTTCTGCAGGCCAAGGCATCTTTGTGACAGCTCCATCAGCCTCTTTACGCCACATAGTTTTTCATCACACTGGCCGTATGATTGAGGTCGTTGACATATTGGAAAATAAATCCCAATCCAATGAGATGACATAATGGATAAAAATCTGCTTCTACTGTCAGCAGTCAGTATACCTTTAATTTTATAAATTTTCGACACCCCTGACTAATCTGCAGCCCTACAGTTGTATTTATCCGCATTTTTGCTTGGATGTAGCTGTTATACACCGACTGTTAGTTATCCCGCTCCCAGGTCCGCCAGCGAACAAACTGCCGCTGATTACTGCCAAACAGTTCACACTTGGAGTCATCTATCAATGGCACCTTCTTCCAGCTTTGGTCATTCCACTGTTTCATTTCTGCTGCCAATTTTCAGCCCTGCCGTTCGATTTGTTTGCCTCTTTTCAGCAAAGGTTTTCAGGCGGCTGCTACACATCCATTATGGCCACTTCGAGCCAATGTACATGTTCTTGGAGCCAGGTTATTCTCAAGATCTCTACTGGTTGTCACCTATCAGGTAGAGGGAACATACCAGAAGGTACTTAACATCACTTTAGGAGAATTGCTTCCCAGACCGTACCTATCGTCACATATCTGAGATGATATGTTACGTAAATAATTTCTGTTGGTGACTGATGTTATTTCTCCTTTTATCAGAGCTCTTACAATTTAAATCAGGGATTTTTAAAAGCAATTCAAATATAATTTAATTTTAAATAAATAAAATAAAATTGTTTACACTTTAAGAAACTTGTAATTTATCCAGTCTTTAAAAAGATTAGGTTCTTACTCTTTAAATCCGTTCTTCATTCGAAACCAATCGCCGCTTGCTACAGAAAACTGTTTACATGCATACAATTAAAATATTTCTTTTTAAAGTTTCATTTGAAAACCAATTCTAAGAAAAACATTTTAATTACCCCTCCCCGTTTTTCTGTCGTCTATTGTTTTCCTAAAATTTCTTTGTCTCGTAATAACTAATAATAGTAAGCGTAATTTGTAATGGCTGCGACTGTTCGTCTGTGGTTTCCAAATATTTTTTTTTTTTATTTTAAATGTTTTTTTTTAAATTTTCTTCTTCTTTTACTTATTTAATCTGAACGGTATGAACAGACAACTCTTGTCGTCGTCGTCCTCCGAACACCATTTTAAAATGAAGTAAACACGTGCCCGTGGACCGGCTGGATTTGAAATTTCGAATATGGCGTCTTTTTTTCAACTTTCGTCACGTGGTCGGGAGAGAAATATTGGCAGCCACCGAAAGATAGAATTACTGAGAACGGTTGAGTGAGCTTCATCTCGAACTCGGGTTATCAAAATATTTGGGAAAAAAATTTTATTTTTTTTTTTAATTGGATTAGGTTTCGAAATAATAGAAATGGCACGGACCTCTCTACTACTCCACCAGATCGTCAGGAAAACAAAAAAAACACAAACCTCCACTGATATAATCTCAAATTTGCTCATAGAATAAATTCGGAAATTTGATTATTAAAACCTGATATAAGTAAGAATTTGTCAACAGCTAGCAATTGTGTGTGTGTGTGTTTTTCTTTCTTTTCAACCCGTCTATTAATAATTATAATGTGACCAGCAAACGCGATGAAATAAGAACATAAGTCTACACAGCATGCTGCTACTATGTGATTCTTTCTCGGTGTTAAAATCAATGCTTGAGTATGATCAAATATCGATATTTGGAAAAGGTCCATCTTGTATTTTGGGGTGTCATGAAGTGGGAAAAGGAAATATGTTGACGTTAGAATCCACAGGAACGTCGTACGGCCCGCCATCTTGAGCCGCTATGACGTACACAAGGTCGTTTGCGGCCCCTTTTGACAAATGATGTCACTTATGCTTAGTTGAAAAATATGAGATTTTACGTTTGCCAAAATACCTTTGAAATAAATTATATACATGTTATGAGTCATAATAAGTGTGCTAGTAGCAAGAGAAATCAATGTGTTATAGTAATATTAAGGAGATGTGTATAGGAAGTATTCTAAACTCACCCCAAAAAGAGTAAATCTAAATGCGAGCTGACCAATCAATAACTAAATATCCCACCGTTTAAGAATTGCACATTTTAATTCTAAAATCGCATACTTCTAAGTACAGCAGGGACCCGTCTCATGTTTGGCTCATTTTTTTGCCATCAGTCGTTTCATTTAATAAGCATGTAGCCACGTGATTCAAGGCTGGCATAAGGTCGCATGGGACTAGCCGAAGTAGAGAGCTGAATGCAGGTACTGGCACAGAACGGGCAATAGGGGAAACGCACTAATGCAATGCGGGAAATTTTTTCACAAGGGGGCGCTGTCTAAAGTGTAAGCTCAAATTATAGCGCAAAATGCAGTCGGTTTAACTGTTTGAAAAGAAATATCGATACGGCCATCAACCATTTCATTAACAGCCTTCATGTGTCTGAGGACGGACACACACTCACACACTCACACACACTCACACACACACACATATGGCCTTTCCCCTTTTACATTAACCACCTGCCTCACGCTTGTTTTAAGTCTAGCATGCGTGTAATACCGCGCTGAACTCTCTATCTCTTTTCTGTATTACACCATTGTCGCAGCATCACTGCAGCAGTCTCCACTTTCAGTTATGGCTCAACAAGATAATAATAATAATAATAATAATAATAATAATAATAATAATAATAATAATCTTTCATAAATTCTCTTCTCTACGAAGCCTGTACTTAGATTTCTCATATTTCCTTACTTGCCAATCTTTATGTTGAAGATCTTTCCTCGTTCTCCTAACTCGGGATGTTGGAACACTCACTGATCCTGAAGCCGTCTGTTATTTCGGTTTTTAAACAATACTTTGTATTGCCTTAAAGTTTTAACAGCGTTTATTAAAATTAAACCCTTTAAAACATTTGCTCCAATCTTTCTTAAAACAGATTTTGGAAGATTCATATCCTCTTTTTTTTTTTCTGTCGCCCTCCCCTTACTTCCTTATCATTCGAACAACACCGATATATCCCAGTGGTGGTCATCGCCGCAAGGATGGTTTATAATAACAATGTAAGTTTCTAAAATTTGGTTTCAGATCAGGCCAAATTTGACTCCATCCGTCGCGAAGAAGCTTGTAGTTTGTTTTTTTTCTATATTATTTTCATACTTCGTTTTTGAAACTAATTACAACTTCTCCTACTCTTCGTAATGATGGACGCCGGGTCTTCTGTTTAAATACGGCAAAGATGTTCAATGGAACGGTCGACGTATCACCTGTCGACTGCTCGTAGATCATCGCGGACTGTTTCCGAAAACATGACGGATGCTAGAGAAAACGGCAAACACATTAAAAAAAAAAACAAAAAGAAAAGGAGATACAACCGAAAAACAAAACAAAAAACAACACTCAATTATCAACAGAGTGAGTCTGGAAAAAGTTTCCTAGCGAAAATCCGTCAGGTTTTCGTTTCCCGTCCCATTGAGGGAATAATCACTCAATTTCCGGTGGATGGAAATGATTATCTGTTTTCATAGGTAGCAGCTTTGAGCATAGTTCCATGCAGTGGTAATTGCACTAGCTGGGGTTGTACTTGGAACGGGCGAGGAAAATAGGTTATTGTTTGAGATCTTTTTCAAGATTTAAACAAAGGAAAAAAGAGAGAGAGAGAGAGAGAGAGAGAGAGAGAGAGAGAGAGAGAGAGAGAGGTGGGCAGGGAGAGAGAGAGATGATGAGAGCGAGACAGAGAGGGGGGCAGGGAGAGAGAGAGATGGTGAGAGAAAGAGAGGGCAGGGAGAGAGAGATGGTGAGAGAAAGAGAGAGGGGCAGAGAGAGATGGTGAGAGAAAGAGGGGGGCAGAGAGAGAGATGGTGAGAGAGAGAGAGAGAGAGGGGGGGGAGCAGAGAGAGGAGATGGTGTGAGAGAGAGGAGGGCAGAGAGAGAGAGGTTGAGAGAAAGAGGGGGGCAGAGAGAGAGATGAGTGAGAGAGCGAGAGAGAGAGCGAGAGAGAGAGAGAGAGAGAGAGAGAGAGATGAGAGAGAGAGAAGAGAGGGGTGGGTAGAGAGATGGTGTTGAGAATAGAGAGAGGCGGGCAGAGAGAGAGATGGAGAGAGACGGAGAGAGAGAGACGAGAGAGGCGAGAGAGAGCGGAGAGAGAGAGAGAGAGAGGAGGAAGAGGGGGGTAGGGGGAGATGAGAGTAGAGAGAGAGAGGAGAGATGGAGCGGAGGGGTGAAATACAAATACGACTGTTAAAAAATGTAGCAGAATACTATACCAGGATAAATAGAAGAAAGGTCGGTTGTAGTGCTGGTCGTCCTATCTAACGCCGTCGACCCTTTAATCAACTGTTTCTAAACACCCGATGATAACTCATCAACGCTAACCCCTACTGAGAATAACTACGTACATTGAGTTGGGGGGGTCAGCCGAAACTTTCACCACCCACCCGTGCCGCTTGTTCGCTGTCCGTGAAACAAACACCGGGAGGGGGAGGTAAATCACGCGGCAAAGAGAGTTTGCGGCTGCCGAGATGGAACAGATGCACGTGTAAGTAACCCGATGATTTAGAAACGATTTCTTCCACGCGTAAACTGACGGATAAAACGACCCGACCGCGGCCGTCACGCGATACATTCCATCTGTTAAAAAAAAAAAATGATGCCAAAAAAACTGTTATATCTAAATTTTCACTGATGTAGAAACGGACCTCCATGGGTTAATTGTTGTTGTTGTTTTTATACACCACTCTGCTTGATACAGTGCCCTCCCCCGATGATAGGAGAGGGAGCAGTCGTTAAAAGGTAGCTTCTATCACTACTAATAAGGTGGTAATGGTGAAAGCTAAGAATAATTCACTTACACCTGTTTATTTCATTTTGCTACCTGGCTGGAGATTACTTGGCTAACTCTGATCATCCATATTCTTGTTGTTGTTGTTGTTTCAGAGTTGCTTTCTATAAGAGTATAATGCTGATTTGTTACCACATTTTCTCTGAATCGACCTACTAAACTAATCGCACCTGATGACGCTATTCAATCTGAAACCAACGCACCGATACAGAGGATAAGAATATTTTTAAAAAATGAAGCTAAAGCCGGTAAATTTATGCATGGCGCAACGAGCTAAACGTATTCGTCAAAACTTGCTTCAGAAACCTATTAACCAACAAACTGTGGGTTCGAGAAGAGTTCAGACAATTTATACACCTGTAAAGAAATGTCTACTACATGAAAGCTCTACTAAGAATTAACGCCGTTACAGTTTTTTTTCGGGGCTAAAACCTAAAAATATTGGTGAAACGTAAGTTATGTTGCTACAGATAAAGTGATTGGGAAACGTCCAGATTAGCCCTCACCTTTATTTCGGTTTGAATGCAACGCAATCTCTTACCTGTAGATGCCATAAAAGCCGAATTCATAATACGAGAAACAGTAAAGTGAAAAATATAGAGTCGAATATGGTAAAGAACAATAAAACAAGTGAAGTCTGTAGGTGGACAGAGAGGTAGGTGAAAAACCATTTCCTTCTTCCACCCTCCTCTTCACTGTGTATTTATTTGTGCGCCAGAATCCGATCAGTTAATCTGCCTGGAAAAGGCTGCTTGGAAATGTCATAAGTCGAGTCCACGGGTTCGAGTATTTAAAGGCAAGCCGACGGAGATGAAAAACAAACAAACAAACATCTTTTTAATTGGATCTCACGATAGATTTTTTCTGCCGTAAGCGTCTTCACATGTGGAGACAAGTTTGGCCAAATTCCAGAGAACGAAAACATGGCGGCTAGCGTCGCAACTGGCGGAGTATTTATGGAAACGATTCGAAAGCTGCGTTAACCCTGAGCCTACCAGATGGCATTCTGCTGAACCTACTAGAATCTTTATTAGTGAAGTATTAATCAGCGCATTAACGCGCCAACTTTTGGCTCGAATTTGGTTTTGTTTAAGGACGCCGGTAGACATATCCTTGTCCTGCCTTTTCCCAAGACGGTCCCGGTTTTGTTGTGTTATAGATGTGCTCGGCTAATAAAGAGAACGGAAAAAATAACCAACCGCAACTTTGGTGAAATGCCGATCTTTCATCTTTCTCCGATTTACTTACCATCTCAGCTATGCAAGATTCTCTCTCTCTCTCTCCTCTCTCTCTCTCTCTCTCTCTCTCTCTCTCTCTCTCTCTCTCTCTCCTCTCTCTCTCTCTCTCTCTCTCTCTCTCTCTCTAGCAGAAGAGTTTCTACTGACATTTTATCTTCTTGGGCTTTGCACCATGCACCATGTTTTTCTGATGGCTTACCCTGGTTTATGTTAATATAACTAAGAATTAGGAAGTCGCCAGATTTACCAAGAATTAGAAATTTGATTTCAAATATCCTGTACCACTTCCCACAATTCATCCGAGGTGTTTGGTTATATATATATATTTGTGATGTCCAGGAAAAGTTAAGATCACAGATCTCAGATTGGAAAGAAGGCGGCGGTTCCGGTATCTATGTCTTGGTTTGAATTGATACTGTGAATACTGTAGTAAGGTTGTTTTAGCCACTATTTCTTTTAGCATACCGCCATTATTTAAATATACTGTTCCAGCTGCAGTGGATACTCGCGAGAATTTTCTTTGTCGGTTAAAATGGCGTTCACCCTCGAGTTTATTTTGTTTGTTAACCGTTATTCAAAGCCGTGGGGTTAACCAGGTAACCCCAGCGTACCAATGTTTCCTGTCCCGCGATGCGATGGCCTCGGCCTCGTCGATAAACTGATAAAGCAATTATCACCCGCCATTTCTATTTATTCACACATTTATTATTTACTTTATTAAGATTCGAAACAGAACCGGGCAGAGCGACTCCGTGTGGCCGCACCCCGCCGCGAATCGCAATGGAAATTTCGAAGGCGGGTTTCTGAAGAACACGAAAGAACCCCACCCCCCCCCAACTGACCATTCTGTCTCTTGATTTCGGAAAGACCGAAGCAAGGTCTGTCTGGCGTCGACAATTCGATGGCAGTTCTCCCCTCCACTCATCGACACGGGTAATGATGTTCAGCTGCGCTTCCAGTCGACTGATTTGGTTGCCTTAGTAACGGGTAAACAACGGACGTATCCGCTCCAGGCCCGCTCACGATAGAGAATAAAGGGAGGGGGGAGGAGAAATGTGACGAAATTTAGAACACGCAAATAAACCGATATTAGTAAAAACAAAACAAAAGACATCGGCTTTTTTGTTAGTATATCGGATCATTTCAGCTACAAATGTAAGAAGTAGGTTGCTTTCATAAATACTAAATACGCCAAACGCACCTGTGTTTGCATGTTTATTTTTCTCGAGAAGGAGAGGAACAAAAAAAGGAATATATATAATCTTTGAACATTTATAAATCCTGTCGACATTGAACAGCATGGGTCTAAGATAGCAAGCATCATCTCGGCGTAAGTTTAGAGTGGTGGGGTTGTCCAAGTTGGCTTAGACAGTAATGTATGTGATTTATCTTCGACCCAAAGTGGTTATGAGTTTTGATCCTGCACATTAGGATTGTACACGGGAAAGGAAGGACATCTCTGTTAACATAGGTCATCTCTCTCTAACCGGGTGCAGCGACTGGCGGGATCCCTTGTCCCCGTCCGGCTCACTGTCAAAAAAAAAAGAATCACCGAAAATTAGTATCCTTTTTCAAGTATTAAGTGGTAACCAAGCAACCAAACAAATAAGCAGGCACTTAAATTATAATAAATGTAAGCAAAAGAAAGCGAACGACAAAGGTGACTGGTGTACGTGCTACCTGAACAAAATACTCTTGTCCAGCGAATGATGACAGATATTAAGACCTTTCAGTCTATTATTTATATATTTTTTCGAACATTGATGCCTACTAGGGAGGCAACCCTGTTAAGGGAACGTAGTGCTGTCTGTCAACTCGAAAGCGTTTCCGTTGCCAGTCCTGTGCCAGATGAGAGGCAATTCCGACTTTGGCAGAATTATTATTATTATTATTATTATTATTATTATTATTATTATTATTATTATTATTATTAGTGTAACTGATGGAACTCACGTCTTTGAAATAAATTTAGTGTAACAGTAACAAGAAGCCCAAAAGTATAGCTTTTATATACGTAGCATCCCCTGAAATAATAGAGGGGAGGGGAATCAGTATGCAGCAGTCGGTAGAGATGTGAGCGTTCGCTCCTCTTTCCAAAAGTTCCAAACGTACTCTTAGTCGTCAAATCATGCCGAGTTGTCTTTGGCGCCATCTTGCCAGACGGGGTATCGTTAAAAATAGGACTCGGTAGTAACTGGAAATATTTTAAAACAAACAAAACCGTTTCATAAGCATATACGAAATATCGCAATGACTTGTCGTACGTTAAAACTAAATAAAACCATTTTGATTAGTCCTATTTTCTTCTAAAATACAAATTTTGATTCACCCGATTTTATGCAAGTCACATGTGACTTATTTGACAAAACATAATATTAGCAGCTTCATCATACATGGTTAGGTTAGTGGTTATTGTAGCAAACAAATAAAATGACTCGTGGTTGTTCGTCTTTACGGGATTTCTTTAGCCTCCGCCCCCCTCTCCAGGTAAGGCGATCCACAGACACTCGTATTGTCGTTTTATCGTGCCGATACGATTTACTGGCATTCTGCGAGATGGCTTATGACACTGGGAGTCAACCACCGTGAGGTCCTTTTGATGACATTCTAGCACGATCCCGGTAAATGGCGTGATTTTGGGGGGGGGAATTTCGAACACCATTTAAATTCTGTCCGGGAAAATGCACGTAACTGCTCGGCTAAAAAAAAGAAGGAAGAATGCTTATCAATAAAATATAGTTTCGATTTTAAATAAGGCTATAATGTTTTTCTGCTTTTTTCTTTTAATCCAATGTCGCATTGGGAATGTTGCCGTATGACTATCTGGGACCTTCTTTTCAAAATCGTGCAGTACAGTTACCGTCTTTGGAAAATCTCACACGCTTGAAACTCTGAAAGTTACGGGATTGGATTTAGACAGGATTTCATAGAACCTCTTTTTAGACAAAAGATATTTTCTGAATGACCGAGCTTTCGGCTTCTCTTGTCTGGTCGTTCAGGTCAGTATGCGGTTTCCACATAGTTAAAAGGCTAATGAAGTCTTTAAAAAAACGCGCGCGCGCGCGCACACACACACAACACACACACACACACACACACACACACACACACAAGCACACACACAAACACACACACACACACACACAAGCACACACACAAGCACGCACACACACACACACAAGCACACACACAAACGCACACACACAAACACGCACAAACACGCACACACACAAGCACACACACACAAACACGCACACACACAAACACACACACGCACACACAAACACACACACAACACACACACACAAGTACACACACAAACACGCACACACACACAAACACGCATACACACACACAAGCACACACACAAACGCACACACACAAACACGCACACACACAAACACGCACACACACAAACACACACACAAACACACACATACACACACACATACACACACACACAAACACACACACAAACACACACACAACACGCACACACACAAACACACACACAAACACACACACATACACACACACACAAACACACACACAAACACACACACACACACACACACACAAAACTTAAATAAAAGAAGAAATATCATTTAGCAGTTTTCTGTTACAGACTTCATCTGTAGACAAATAAGAGAAAGGGCTACTATCTACAATCCCTTGTGGAGTAGAGTACAATGTCTTTGTTGGGGCTAAAATTAAATTTAAATAAACAAGAAACAACCAATTTGTCAAGCATTTATTTTGTATTGTAAAAATCCTTTAGTTTGCATTTTTAAGGATGTTCGTTTTTCATAGTAATCCACTATAGAAATTACAGCATATGATTTAAGACCATCCTGTTTTTATGCTAGTGCGGTGACGTCACCTTTAAAACCGGAATATAGACTGTGCCTTCTATGGTCTGTTGGAACGTTCGCTGTTATATACGGAATCGTGGCATTAGGACACGCTGTGTGACCTGGATTGATTAGTGCTGTCGTCAATTCAGTGTTGTGTACATAAAAAACAAAATCGGCTCTCTTCCATAAGTTGGTCAAAGGACAGCGTGCATTTGCCTAATAGCGAAATTAATAGGAGTCATATCTAACGGCTGAAGCCCACGCGGAGCCGGACTTTCTGGTGCTACCAGTAAAGCTTCGTATCCATGCGGTGGGAGCTTTCGATCCGTGACACCATCATTGCATTTTCGGGGTCAAGTCTATTATAAGAAACCGTTTTCAGGTTTTGCTATAACGAGTAATAGCTGTAAAATAACAAAACTACTTCCCGTTAAACCGAAAGCACCTGAGAACCTATCAGATAAATGCAGTTTCCGAGGCCTTTCGTTTATGGAAATCTACTTTTTCAGCTGATGAAAGAAAGGCGTCTTGTTGGACCAGTGCAACGATTTTCAATGAATTGAATTTTATTCAGAAGATACGACGATGACGTGTCAGTTATTGATAGATTGCTATTCGTTAGTTCTTTCTGAATTGAATTCGTGTTTCAGGTTTTGATTTGACTCGATAAAAGAAAATTTTGGAATTCATTCTGGCGAAAAATATCCATATATGTTCAAAAAATTAACCAACGCCATCCATGTACTACTTCATCAATTCAATAAGACTAAAACTTAATATTATAAACAATGAAATCTATATAAAATTCATGAAAATCAGATTTAGTGAACTTTATTTTATAATCATATCATAATAAATATATGAGCAATTATATAGTTCTACCGAAAAGATTATATCTTGAATATCTTTAAGAGTCTTCTCCCTTTACCATTTGAGATATTTGCTTTTAAATTAAGTTTTATATAGCGAAACGTGTAACAATTGAAAGGTCTGTGTTTTTTTGTTTTCAAAGAGTTGTTGTATAAACGCTTAATTCTTGAATTTATATTTATTTGTTTCGCGAATTCACCTCTTTGTCATTTTATCACTGGCCGTTTGAAGTTTTTAGCGCCGTGGACCTGTTCGAAAGATACTCAAACCCACTTTTCCCTTCTTGTTCTGTCGTCTCCCCTGATTGTACTGCATAAGCCGACTTCTGAGTACGTGTCAAGTGGCGCACACAAGTTATTTGTGCTGCCTACTTACCGAAAAGCATTTCTGTTGCTGTAGATAGTAAAAAAGAGAAATTCGGAGAGTCGGTTGGACACATTTTTTTGTTTTGAGGGGAGCTGTTGTGTCAACATCGGAATATTGGGTAAAGTGGAAATGGCATCTTAAACCTGTCACTGTGAGAGGGAGGAGGGTTGGCAAGAAGAATTCCCTGGCTATATGTTACAATTACTTGCATGTTATTGTCGGCATGCAGTGCTTCACGTTATACAGCGTATTACCTTTTTTAACCTTGCAAGACTCCACCATTGCTTAAAGAAGTCAAACCATTTCCTTGCGAGGTAGGAATTATTGTTACAATCTAGCAAACGTTTGCTACAAATTCATGGATTGCTAACTTGAAAAACAATAACAACAAAAGCAACAACAAAAGTCATCCTAAACTCTGATTTTATCATCATCATGTTCTTTAGAATACCTTTGTTAACACAAACAGTTAATCTGTCTTGATGTGTGAAGAAAAAAGAGGCTGTCTTTACATTAATTCAGATCAAAATATGTAATAAATTCGAGTTTAGGTGGGAATTATGTATTTTATGAAAGCGATGGCTTACTAGCCACTTCTCCGGCATGAAATAGAAACAAATAATTTCGCATAAAGAAGAATTAAAAGAATTTTTTAATAACGATCATTTTAAATTATGAACACAGATTCTATCTATAACTTGTAGCTTGTAGTCTGCCAAGAATCCATGTTCTGGTATTTGTGTTTTTTTTCTCTTTCGGATATGTTATCCTTGTTATCTTCCATTTTTACATTTTTGTTTTCTTAGAAATCCGAGTTGTGAGTTACTCAGTTTTCTGTTGTGATTACCAACACGTAGATGAATCTTATGAGAAATACACAAGGTAGGCGACAGGAAGGGGGGGGGAGGGTAGGTAAGACCGGGGTTGGAAGTAACAGGCGTAGGCTGTAACACTTGGCAGTATCCCGTTAAATAAGGGTAGGGTTTTGGCAGGCTTTAGGTCCCGTGGAAAGGCTGTGCCCAATACATTTCTTGAGGGAATTAATTTGGAGAAAGCCCACCGATACTCCTCGTAATGGGAGTGGCTCTGTTTTTACACGATAAAAGGGGTTATTTGGCCGTTGAGAAATTTTGTTTTACTTTTCATCTTCGGGGCTCGAATGTTTTGACATTTTGGTGACCTTGGCGCTGTGTTACGTGGAGATTAAGCCATCAGACCGGGCGGCGATGCTGTGCTGTCTCCGGACCTGTAAGTCTGGCACGGGGGTTGGTTTTAACAAAAAGTGAATAGGTACAAGGGGTGTTTGTCTTGATGATTCGAGTTAAGTACTAATAGAGTTCTCATAGTCAAGTCAAAACGATAAGGGCGTGATTTTAGTCGCTCCATTGGTTGATCTTGGCGGTTCATCCAGAGAAGAGAAAGTTAGAATTAAAATTACTTTCGATAAGAATTTCATGTCTTCAGTCTCTAATGCCCCTCTGTCTACAATGTTGGATTTTTAATAACTCGGCCACCTCAGTTTTGCAGAACCCAGACGCTGTTTACCTCCCTTGTCGAGCTCTCCGGTAAACTTCTCTCCCTGTTCTCCGATCGCGCCATATGAAAGTCTCCGTGTTATCTTTCGGATCCTCGCTGTCCTCAGTGGGAGGACCGAGCCGATCGGTCAGGGTGAAAGAGAGAAATACTGACGCCTCGTACGTACATAAGAAAACAAAAGGGGGAAAGACACCTGATGATGTCATGATGCGAGCTGTAAAAGACAGCGGCAGGGCCAACCAGAAACTCAAGAGACAGGTGTTCAGGGATGAGAAACTGTGCAAAAGACGTGGCAACGATTTTCTTCGGATTATCCCCATAAAATCTTCACGATATCTGTTTTTGTGCTGGGTAAAAGATATAACATTAAAGCTTCAGGTTCATGGTACGTTGACGAATCTGCTGGACCAGCTTCATCAATCAGATTACCTGAAGCTACCTGTTCGTCACGAGCAGCTGGAGTTTTTACTCGCTGGTGCACAACAAAAATTTCGGTTTTTGTACATAATTCTGGTGTCAATACTCACTTCCGACCTGGGTTACAGCTGACCCCGACCTGGGGTAGATCGTGAAACTCTGATTGAAGGAAAATGATAATAACTGCACGTGACTGGTTCCTTGTTCTAGTAGTTTATAATATTTGACGAACCATAATCTCCCTGTACGTAGTTCCACCAGCCCCAGTCTCTCCTTATTATGGTCACACCTGTGTGATACGCATATAATTTCTAATTTACACATACGATTATGTTGAAGAAATATAGGTCAGAGAAATGTTAAAGTTGAACTTTTAATGGAGTGTCGGAATAAAGCTGTGATACAAATGCGCACAAAATTGAATGGGAGGTTATCAAAGATAGCACCTGCCTTCTCTTTATGCCAAACCTGCTAAGCGTCCTTTTCTTCTCCTGTTCTCGTCTCCACCCCTTCTTTTTCCGTATAAATCTAAAGAAATTAAAAATCGGTATAGAATAGACAACGTAGTTAACCCCTTTGAGCCAGCCACACAGGATTTTTCGGTATCTTTGAAGCACGCCAAATTATGTTGGTCCTTACAGTTCATCTCGGTTTTAAAAAATGGTAAAAAAAAAGAGAAGAATGAAATTCATTTAAAACTTATGTATCCTCGACGGGTAAGGGAGGATTCTGTTTGATTTTCTATGGTTGTACGTAAGATAAACATTTCGGTTTAGTGAAAGGAAACCGTTGTCAGGGGAGCCCCAATGACGTCACTGAGGTCTTGGAAATTTGCACTGCAATTGACATAGGTATTAATGGATTACGTGGAACGGCACTACACAGATTTTCATAAAGAGCAGACCCTAACTAGGCTATCTTCTCATGCTACTGCCATTGTCGCGCCAAAATCCTTTACCAATACCCGATTGCCGCTGAATAGTTGCACACTACTCTCTCTCTCTCTCTCTCATCTTCTATAGGTATAGTAGATCACAAGATGCAACACACAGCCATACAAATTTGCATACACAAAAAAAAAAAAAAACACGAGGGAGGTTTTTCGGTGCTACCGTCGTTCTGTAATCTAGCAAGAAGCCCACTAATAAACCCCAGATATTTTAATGTGACGCTGACACATGTGATAACAGTTCACACGAGTAAAACAAGAGTCTGATGATGTCATCGAATATGCTTCTCCGCTTTCCTCTCATATCTACAAATAGCCAGTTCTATACCTTACCCGATGCAATTGTATAAATTCTCCTCTCAAAAACACGCCCACGAACACGTGACTCAGCCTGAATCCTGTTAGCGCATTATTCTGATATCTCCACACACGCAGAAGTAATCTGATTCATCTGCTGTTTAACCCGCGCCATTCTGATCTTGTCAGGCGATGGAGAATAATGCCGAAGTTTCCAGACAATAATTCGTATGATAACACGCTCGTGGGTGGATGCGTGAAACTCAAACGTAACTTAATTTAGTCATCAAAACAACAGCATGCTCAGCTATGAGACACGTGTGGCCAACTGATGTATTTGAAGGTTAATCTGCGTACGAAATATAGGATATTCCATTTTTCTTAAAATTTATAAGTTAGGAATTCTGGTAAACTGAAACTTTTACTATTTTTTATTACTACTACCGGACAGTTATGTATATATTCATCTCGAAAATCTACCCGCTTCCTCCGTAATGTTTTATTAGAGCCACATGAAGCCCATAGCGGTAGATGTGACGTGACCTTCTCGCTAGTTATCTGGACCCGTCCTGTCCACATTAAAAAAAACACAACAACAGCAAATAGAAAAATGAAAATAAAAGAGCGAGCGCAAGGAAGGTAACTCCAGCTAAAATTATGTAAAGAGAGAGAGAGAGATAAATAGACATTTAATCCGTAATCCCTTTACCCGCTGCTTCAGTATTTTTGCCTCGCGTGGTGCGATAATTCTGGCGCATAATATCAGATGCAAGAGACAGCAAGCGGCGTCGCCGTCGGTCGATGCCGATGACGAACAGGTTGCTGATTCAAACTGGTGCGAGTCTTACCAGAGTGGTCTCGCCGGTTCAGACGTGTTCCATTCTCTCTCTCTCCCTCCCCCGCCACCCCCCCTTTTTTCACGTGCCTCGTTGAGTCACGCGCCGCGACCGCCGATCCCGGGAGAGCATACCTAAGAGGCCGGCCGGCGACAGGGCGCTCGGGATCAGCTGCTCGAATGGCCGTAAGTTGAAAGAAATTCACACACAAGGAAAACAACAACAACAACAACAACCACCCACCCGCGTTTTTTTTTTTGTCAGGTGTAGAATTGATGAGAAGGAATTCCGGGGTTTATTTTGACCGTGTGTCGAAAAACTAGCGCCCCGATGACTCGAAATCCCAAAGAGCCGCAGGGTTCGGTAACTAACCGACTTAATTTATTAAAAATTAATTTAAAAAAAAATGTTGTTTCTTTATTTTTTATTAACTTTCCTGTGTATGAGTAATTTGAAAGTACTTTTGGTTATTTTAAACATCCGTACTTTTCGAACATCTATAGGTGGATGCCGGCGCCATTGTCACGAAAAAGCCTAGTATGCGTCATAGTTGTGCTTGTGAGGATACGCAACTATGACGTCACCATTATCTCACTTGGAAAACAGCTAAAACACACACACACACACACACACGTATCTTCAAAAGAGCGAACTGATAATTTTTTAAACGACTTTTAGTATTGAAACCAAATCATAAATGGCGGTTGTGTGTTTAGATCGTGCTGACATGAAATAAAGTAAATTTTTATTATATCTGAAGAGATTAAATTCTTGGTTTGGTTTAACCACTGTTTTCCCCAGGTGTATTGTTTTAATTTGTCCAGAATTCTAAGCTAGTGAAGCGGAATTTGGATCAAGTTAGTATGAGGGGGAAACAACCACTCTGGCTCACACAGTTTTCCAACTCACTCAAAAGCTTTAAAAAAAAAAACAACACTAAATAAAATCACGTGTCGTTCGTTAAATCTTTCTCGATTTGAGCTCATTTTTTTCCTGATTGAGACTGCGACCGTGTCAAAGGGACACTTCTTAACCCGCGGAACATATAGCGGAAATCCACTGTATTTAAAAGGTTAAAAAATCTCTTTAAGATGTGGGAAAATCCTTTTTATGGGCAACCGTTTTGGGACTGCCAGACAGAGAAACTCACTCCGCCCGCGTGACGGCTTCTCAGACGACATTCCGAAATTATGCCATGTTTTGTTAACTCGCACTAGTGTTCTGTTAGTCAGTGCGACTTGTTAATCGAGGATGATTTTTACGATCGTCTGAGCAGTCGGCAAGTGTACTTAATTTCATTGACAAACTTCGCATTACTGTTGACGGCACAAAAGGTAAAATCCCAACCTTTTAATGTCCTTCCACTTTCCCTTTGTGAGGTGGAGCGAGTCGGTGACGTCATCCGGCGGTGTTATTCGAGAGTAGTCCCTCACCTATCTTCGCATCCTTTTCTCTTTCCTTGCCGATACACAGAAGTTTGCAACTGTTAATTTTATTATTGGATTTGAATGAAAGTTTCCGTTTGACGTTATTTCGCAATATCGGCGATTTTGGTGTGGTTATTGTCCCCCCCACCTTCTCAAGCGTCCTCTAGTTCGCCATTTTAACCACAGATGGACAGCCTAAGGGGTTACTGCTTTCGTCGGGCCCCGCAGTACCGGCGTTAAAATCGATACTGTCAAAGCTCTTATCACATGACAGGGTCCAACAAAACAGCGACTGACTACTTACTGCCTGTACTGAATCCGAATTACGCTTTTTATTCCTCATCACCTTGCTGCTCCTTTTCAGTGTAATGATCGGTGGTAAATGTTTTAATGCATCTTTCTTTGACAAACCTCAAAAGGAGGGGAGGTCACCTGTTCTTCTTGTTCTAGTCACGGACCTCTTTTGTTACGTAAGGCGAGAAAAGTATTTACGCAGCGATCACTCGCTATTTCACACGTGCATAAGAGAGAAAATGTATTCTGTTTTAAAGTTTTTGCTTTATTCTGCCTCTTCCGCTGTTGCTTTGTAAGCGTAATCATCGGTTGTCTAAAAGTTTTAAATAAACGGAATTTTATGCTGTAGCAGTTTTGAAACTTGAAAAAAAAACAAACTTGTGTTACATTTTTTTGTTTATTTCTTTCTGTCTGTTTAGCGATTTTTTCCCCTTTATTTTGGATATTTCTGTATCGTTACGGTAGCCCCTAATGACCACTCTGAAACTATTGTGTGAATTGTTCTTTCTCTAATCTATACATTTGCTTGCGTTATATTTTAAGGCTGTAACTTAGTCTGTTTTAAATAAAGTTTTCTTATTTTTTTGGTTTATATATATGAGATAAATGTGCGCTAATAAAATTTGTTGAGACTGATGCCTACTGCGTATTTAAAAAAAGTCGGCGACATCGGTACTGATTCATTAAATCCGTCTTTATATACACTGTCAGTACGGTAACGGTTTCAACGAGACGACAGATAGCAGTGTAGGGGAGATAATTCTATTTTTTGGAACAAACTGGACCGCCCCTCAAACACACAATTAGGTGTTAATTAACACAGTGTAAACGGCATATTGTACCATCGGACCCGAGTTCATCCCTTCCTCCTCTTCTGTCATTATACTGACATCTCGGTCCTCTCTCTGTTTTTACTTCACGCTGATTAGACTGGCACCACCTAAACCAGAGTTCTGTTCCATTAATAAAATAAATGTTATGTGAAATAGATAAATATTTTTAATGGAAAAGGAAAGTTTTTGAACTTAAGATCTACTCCTCCATGTATGTGTTCTTTGTTTTTTTTGTTATTAATTTTATTCCTTAGTTGTTTTTTGTACATCTTTATTTTTGTTATTAATTTTATTCACTTCGAAGAAACTCGTCGATAATAAAAAAAATTAATCAGCTTTGAACTACAAAACAAGCAATGATAAATTTGCTGCATTTGTATTGTTACCTTTCGAATAATTATGGATGTACCAATGAGAGAGAATCGTTTTCTGAGAAGAATATATATTTATTATTCCTAACACCATTCCTAGGTATTTGCCAATGTTTTTACTATAGTTCAAATTACAAATGAAAATTGTATATATTCTCCTCTCATAAAACCCCCACAAACACGTGACTCAGCCTATTATTATTATTACAACTGAATAAACCTCATTGAATTTCTTTGTTTTTAAACCGATCTTTTTGGTCATGTTACAACTTGATATTTCTTTATTTAAATGCTAAAAAAATAATTAATACAAAAAATCCGTATTTTATCCAACCGTACAGCTTTATTTGTGTTTATAAAACCTTAATACGGTTATCTGAAATCTTGTTCTCCAGATACAGTTTACCGCTACTCTCCTCATCCTCCTCTTCTTCTTCTTCGAGTATAATAGTAAAAATAAACATACGGGAGACATGGAATTACCAAAACTAAAACTCGTTGTTAAAATATTTTTTTCGTTGAGATAAATAAGTAAATATATTTATATCCATTTTAGTGTGTGTGTGTGTGTGTGTACCTTATGTACACGTGATTAAGGTAAATTCCTATTTATTAGCTTATTATTTCCCATGAAGCGAAGATGGGGCTTGTTTCTTTCCAGAGTTAGCAGGACATACACGTGCATATAATTAATCTCTCTCTCTCTCTCACACACACACACACACACACACAATATATATATATATATATATATTAAACCTGTACTATTTTTAAAAATGATAGAAATTTTTGGAAATTAGAGAAATAAATAAAATAATAACATGCAACAATCAGTTGCTTGGATTTATTTACGGAACAACCATATAATTGGACAAGTTGATAGAAGGTACAGAATTTGATAAAAATGCAGATCTCGGATGGTAAAATGTGTTGGCCAGGTTGGTAGTCGGGTCCGGTTGTTGTTGTTGTTGTTGTTGTTGTTGAGCGAGTTGGACTTCCGAACGAGGCTCTTTCAATGGCATCGCATCCCGTAAAGACAAGTGGCCCGTTCTCTGTCGAGTCCTCCTCGTTACTGAGAGATGTTCGTCGAGCCGACAAACGGCCCGGTCCCCCGACACCGTGGGCCCCAAGGACCCGGGAGGTCTCTCTCACGTCGGATGTTGTTGTTGTTGTTACAGCTGCACCAGTAATTCGTAATTGAATTAAATGTATAGATGACATCGAAAGTCGAAGAAACGTGACGTCGACTACAGCCTCGCTTTACGTTTAATTAGCAATTACTGGTGCTGTAGAAACTTACCCCTATAACGACTGGGCCTCCACTTCCGGTCTCCCTTCTAGTAGCGACAAACAGACGAACGATCGCCACCTGAAGCGTATTCCATTTTTTTTTTAAAAAAAATACTTAGTTCTACTTTAAACGATTTGTAATTAACACGGACAACAACAGTCAATCAAACTGAAAGTAACCGGAAATAGAGAGGGGGAAAAAAAAAGACGTAAAGGGACGAATCCCACTTTTCCGTCACTTGTTTCTCTTGGAAAAAAAAAATGCAAGGGGTCAGTTAAAAAAAAAGTCAAAACAACAGCAACAACAAAAACTGTAAATGACCGTATACTTTTACTTTCCTTTAATCTTGTTGGGTTTTCCGACCTTATTAGACGAGTTCTTCAGGTCTCAGATCAAAATATGTACCCAGGTAGTGTAATTATTCTTATCAGTAGTAGTAAAAGAGTACCAGCAGCGTTTTAGTTTAGTTGTTACAGAGGAGCAGGAAGCCATTATGACTTATACAAGGCCCGACCACAGAAAAGAGAAAGAAGTACGCTATTATTATTATTATTATTATTATTATTATTATTATTATTATTATTATTATTATTATTATATTATTATTATTATTATTATTTTAATATTATTATTGTTATTATTAATAACTTAAATGTACGCAATTACTCAAAATCATTCAGGATTCGTTTCTGGTATTTCCAGGGGATGAAGATGGACGGACGTTTTGAGAGAAAAGGAGAAGATACATCATGGAGCGGGATAACAGCAGTCGCTGGAAGCTGAATAAACTGCTCTCCACAGACAACTGACTGAGGTTTTTTTTAAAAAAAAAATAATTGCAGAAAGTGAAGTTATGGACTGATATCAGTTGACAAGCTTTTTTTAAAAAAATCCTCCTTTGTTTTTTTTTAACGAATTTATTTAAAACTGTTCTTCTCATTTTCACAAATATCAAAGGGCGTGGGGTGTATCTCAAGGAGGCAAGTAAGTATGTAAGAGGGGTTTAACTTGAAGAGAAGCCCACTGGAGAAAATCTCGTGTTTACTAACTCAGTAAAGATAAACCGGGTCCATTTTTACATGACATCTATTGACATTTAAAGATGGACTTTACATAATGTTTACTGACATATTGAAGACGTTTTTTTGTCCAGTGACCGTTGAATACGCCCAGCTGGTAGATTTTGGTTATGGTAGCATTGGTAAGTATACAGGTGTTTTTATTTACGCCCCTCGTGCATACGATCATTGCTGTACTGAATTAACGATCCTTATCAGAAGAATTTCTTTATCTGTCACTGTAATGCTTGGCAGAAAACCGTGTCCAGAGAGATATGGAAATAAGGAAAATGTTTATTTGTATAGAGAGAGAGAGAGAGAGAGATTGACTGATTGGAGGGGGAGACGAAGCAAGGAAAAATTAAGAGAAGCGAAAAAAAGAAAAAGACACGGGTAATGGATGATTGATGAAATAATGGAGCACTTATTCTTAGGAAAGGGAACATTGGGGTGGGGGTTTAAATTTCCCATAGATGTAATCAGCTACCATATTTTGGACCCTTTACTCGTTCTCTTTTCCAAATTTAATAATCCTCCGCATTGACGATAATCGTTTTTTATATAAGTTCTCTCAAACGCCCACAGAAGCTCTCCTTTTCTGTGCCGACTTTTACAAAAGAAGAGCTACTTTAGTACCGTTTCTTAACATTATGGCCCCTATTTTTGTAGTAATTGCTAAATGCGATATTAAAGAGGTTATTAACAGCTTATACTTTCCGGTTGGGGTAACAATGTACTGAACAGAAAGAACCTGTCACATCCCTTTATTCGCTTTCTGGCAGCTGTTAGAAAGGAAGCTCACCAGAAAGTGTAAAAAATTGACGATTTTTCGCGTGCCCTTGGGTAATATAAAATAACTGTAAATACACCCGGAGGTCGGTGATGTAGGGGTGGGGTCTACGTGAACCTGTATTTCTTTAGTTTGTCAAATAACTTGTACCGTGGAAGAGTTTTTACAATACAATATCTCATATTCGCAACCAAGAATGCTTAAGTTCCCCCCACCCCTGAGTAAATATAAGATGGTGAGTACGAATTACCACGTTGCAGACGAATGGAAGTAATAATTCTGTAGCCAGGTGAGCTATCCCAGCGAAGCCGAACCGTGATTTTTTGCGATTGATAAGCTTACTAAACTGTTAGAGAAAAAGAGGGCCATTAGCGATAGTAATTTCCAAACTGAGCATTCATAGATACACGAAACCCCGTGAATATTGCTAATCTGTGCGTGGAGTTTGTCTTAGGCACAGGGCGGGCCGACAGACAGCACCAAACACACACAGTCAATCAATCAGCTGGTTAATTTCAAAGTTTTTGTTTTGCACTTTATTTTATATATTTTTATATGCGAGCATGTACATCAAAATGTAATTACACATTTTTACATTGTGAGAATATTTCACTCAATAATAATAATAATAATAATAATAATAATAATAATATAATAATAATAATAATAATAATAGCTCGTTTAGAACATTGTGGCAAATACTGAGCTTGTCTTTGCCGAAATCGCCACCAGGCATTTTCATCAAAAACTAAACAACAACAAAAACGAGAGAATAATTTTAATCCAATCAGTTAAACACCAGAACAACTTCATCTGTCGGTCAAACGAAGTGAAATTTTAACCATAAAAATAGATATAAACGGGGATATAACTACACGAAATGTTTTATTTTCATTTGTTTTCAGCTCTTCTCCCCTCCTGGTGCGATTTAAGCTTTTCCCTCAGTTTACCTGTTCCTCACCCGCACGCCGCCCTTGCTGGAGATAGATGTTAGGGGTTTGGTTTGTCTCCCATTAAGAAGCCGTGGGTGGTAGAAACAATAAAGCAAAAGTACAGTGGTGTACAAAAATCCATTCCACCTTCCCCGACTGTAATCAAGACAACGTGAGCGTACTACAGATGAACGGACTCCCAAATAATTACCAGGGGTTACGTCAACCGTAAAGGTGACGCACTTGTCATAGATGTCCGACCTGGCGGGCGGCAGGTGAGGTGGAAGCAAATTGTGAAAAAGGTAATTGTATTGTACTTAAAGTCAGCGGCTCTGAAGCTCCGTCCTGACATATTACTAGTGCTTCTAGTTCGGCGTAATGACTTCTGGTCTTGGTTCACATGTCGAACGAGGAAACGAAATTGAATTTAAAAATATGAATTAATAATAATAATAATAATTTTCGAAGTTGATGTTTCCAGTGACGCTCCAGGAGCGATGACATAGCACCTGTTTTTCCTCCTCTTTTTCGCTTTGTATCGTTCTGCTTGGCAGGGTCTGGTGAAAAGGTCAGTGGGTTTTTAAAATGAAAAGCAATTAGTTTAACAACAGCAAGAAACCCTGACTTCATCGAGACGCAATCTAGGCCTTTTGTGATCGCCAGTCACATCCTCCTTTTATTTTTAGCATCTGTTAATATTGACAAATCCAATAATAATAATAATAATAATAGATCCTCGCTCCGTCATCCGCGCCATTCTTGATTTTAGTACCAATTCGTTAATTACTTTGCCAGCCGACAGCTAATTAATACCGTCGCCGCCCTGTATGCAGTCTAAAATACGCGGTTATGTTTCAACCCCGACTGACTAACGTCCATTAAGCTGGACAGGCACAGTTCCGAGAGAACAGACGGGTCGGGGTCGCCAGCTAGACCAGTATTTACGGCCCTTGTAGCCGCCGAGGGGCGAGGTTAGGGTGGGAAGTTGCTTACAGGGTACTTGTTGGTGTCCCCGGAGAGAGAGAGGGGGGGGGCGGTGTAGGGACGCCACCATTACCCAACTGTTGTGTGTGTGTGGTTTATTATCTGGTGAAAGAAAGTCTGTGTTCCATTTGTTTGTCCCGCGGGCGAGATGCTTTCAGGGAGACGGCGGTGGCGGCGGGTTAATAACAAACGGATGGATAAGGAGGAGCCCCGAATGATTACACGGCGCGATACACTCGTCGTCTGCTTCGTTGTCAGGCAATCGGGTCAAAGGTCACGACGGACATACCCGCGAGTAAGACGAGTTCCAATTGGCTCACGAACAGCGCGGGACCAATGCGAGTCTTCGACAGAACCCGTCCCAAGGTTCTTGTGTTAGGGAAATTTCCAAGGCGCTAATCTTCAAAACAAGTTGCCACTCTGTCGATCGCCGAGTGAACATGGCGGGGCTTCGAGGGGGTGGACTTTCTCTCTTAATGGAAATTTAATACATCGCCAGCTTCCCGAAAAAAAAAACAAACAAAAAAAGAAAACAAACAAAAAAAGAAAACAAACAAAAAAAAAACCATTTACCTGCGAACCTCCCCCCCCCCGGGGCCCACAGAATCTTGCGCTGGTTTGGCTGCCGCCGCCGGACGGTAACAAAATGGCCGATGGCGGAGTTAACTGCGACAGCCTCCTCCCTGCGGCGGTCCGCCTGTCTCTCGGCCCTTCGAAAAACCGTCTCTCGATGAAAAATAACGCCAGTTCGACGTACGTTTCTTTCGTAGACACCGAACCAGGAGACAATTCCTCTGCACCCAGTTTGCAGGAAACATTTTTGAAATTCGGGGAAGCTCGCCAGGTAGGAACGAAAGTCCTGTTTGTCTGGTTTTAGTCACTCACAGGAGGGGGGAGTGGAGTGTGCGCGCGCGCCCCCCCCTCTCACCTGCGGCCGTTAATCAGCTCCACAGGCTGACAATAAACAAACTAAAGCACCACCTACTCAGTATTAATTACTGGTTTATTCTTTTAGGTTTTTGGCTTCTCCTGGTTAATGGCCACAGGTGAGAAGGTTCTTCGTGTTGGTCTGCCTGCCTGCCTCACCTGGTGGTCTTACTTCGCCAGACTCTACTCTTCCTCTGCTGTTAGCTTTAATCATAGGAATCCTGGTTACCACTATTCACTTAATTGCGGTGCAGTCCAAGAGTAGGGAGGAGTTCCGGGGTATTCTGTATTGATTTCTTTCCAGAGTTTACGAAGTCTTCTTAGTGCTTTGTAATAATTGCTCATGGGATTATTATTATTATTATTATTATATTATTATTATTATTATTATTATTATTATTATTATTATTCCGTGCAGGTGAGATCTCTGCCCATTAATAGATCTTCATTTGATGTAAAATTGGAAATTTACTTAAATTAGAAAAAAAAAAAAAAAAAATTGGTCCGGATATTGGGATGGTGTTATGCTTTCGTTGTGTGTACTAGAGAGAGAGAGAGAGATGGATGGATGGATGGATGTTAAGATTGACAGGTGTGACGTGTTAAAATGTTGAAGATGAGCCACTTGTTAGTTCTAGCAGAAAGGGATTATCTAGATCTCAGAATGGAATTGAAGCAGGAAAAGAAACAAAAAACTCAATTGTAACCATTCTATGAAAATTCTTTAACCTTAGTGCTGTTACCTTTTGGTGGTGGGACTTTATAGCAGCATGGGAATGTTGGGAAGGAACGGATTAGTGAAAACAATCAAGAAAGGTTGGAAAGTTTAAAAGAGCTAAAATTACTTGGTAGTTAATTAATTAAAAATATGCTTGCATTTATTATTATTATTACATTGAATATTTAAAATATTTTGGATTTCTTTGTCTCATCTTGTTAGATTACAGACTAAATACTGAATTGTTCAAATGACATTATTATTATTATTAATTTGTTTGTATATTAATGAAAATTAAAAGAAACTGACTGAAGTTTAAATACTTTATTTGATATAAAATGCAAAAATTGTTTAAACATTGAAAATTAGTTAAAATTACTTTATATGAATAGTTTTTGTTACTATGTAAATATTTTTAATAACATGCATTATATGGAATCAGCGCAAAAGACATATATAGAGTTTAGGCCTGATGCAAATGACATTTCTAATTATACAGGTAAGAGCATTGCTTTGAAGGTGTTTACTAGAAATTGGCAAATATTTGCCTGTGGAAAATCTCATTATTTCTAAAGCTACTGAAACATTTTGACCGCTCAGCAATGTGACCTACATTGATGTAGTGACAAGCCTTGGGATGGTTTGCATTCTAAACCATAAGGAAACTGCTTTTAATATCCTTTAAGTGTATTTGCTAAAATGCTACAAGGAAAATTGTAGAAGGTTACCAGTAGGAGTGGATCGTCAAGATCCTTGTCACGGACGTGGACATTAGACTTTCAAATGCAAGGTGGAGTTGAATAATTAATAGTTGAGAAGAAAAAAAAAGCACAAAGTACTTATACACGTAGACAGTTTACCTACAGGTGGGCTGGCCTGTCAGGTCATAGGAAGAGAGCAGCTTGGAGATAAATATAGATCCTGGACTCCAAAAGCTGCAGAACAAGCTGAGTCATAGAGAATGTGATTATTAAGTTGAAATGTTTAGAGAAAAAAGTAATACATCCTAAGGCAAGCCTTAAACTCTGGCAAAGCATACTGGGACATTATGGCCATTCATATGTAATGAAGCACCTAATTAGTCAAAGGTAGTGTGAACATGTTGTGTTTGGAGCTGAAATTATCTGACTGACACTACTAATGACAGCTTATCATAGTGGTACAAGTTTTTTCTAGATGTGGAAGAAATTTGCTTGGATATTCACAGTGATGTCACTTGGCTAATTCGGAATTTTTAGATTTGGATTTTTCTACACGTGATCATATTGGGACAATGTTGGCTTATGTGTGTGCGAGTGCATGTGTGTGTGTATGCATGTATGTGCTTACCTGCACCTATCTAATCTGGCTTCTCATATTTGCACTTGGCACATGGCTGACCAAGCTGGAAGCTCTTACTGCTACTGACTAAAACCCCCTGAAATGACTTCTGAAAAGTGAGAGCAGTACTGAATTCTGATGGCATCTTACCTAACAGCATTAGATTTGTATTTGCAATTTCTAATACTGTCAGGTAAAGATGTCAGCAGAGTTCATGAAACATCATTTGGTTCAGAGTGGGACAAACAAACTGGTCAGCACTGATGCTCTACAAATCTCTGCTTTGCCTTCATCAAACAACGGAGTTTTTCAGCCTTTGGAAATACTGCAATATGTTACAGCGTACGTCTTTGTTTCCATATTGTACTACAGAGGATCCTTGATCATTGTGACAAGTTGCTGTTACCTACAGTATTCTATACAACTGCATGTACACGTAACTTCTTTTATATTTTCTTTGTTTGTTTGCCATGACTTTGATCTTTTAATTTTTTGGTTTGTTTTTAAAATTATTTAAATTTTTTGTTATTTACTAGCAAATGTATAATAATTTTTTTAGCCTATTTAAAATTCTACCTTTTGCAATAATTTTATTCACAGAAGTTATATTTATCCAAAAAAAAATTTTTTTTTTCATTAATTTGGTGTTGGCTCAAAGTATTAGTTAGGGCTGAAAGTCTTAATTGTAAAACAGTAGTCTCAGTCAATTAGTTCATGGGCTTTATACAAGAGAAAATACTGAAACCAGATTATTTATTTAAGGTATATAATTTTTGTGGTTTTTTTTTGTCAAAGTTAATGGTATAACTAACACTAACTCTTCATTCACAGAGACAAAAGCTTTATTGTTAGAAACAGAAATTGTTCTAAATCTGTTAATTCAGATAAAGATGAATTCTATTTTCATTCAGATTTATGCTATACATTGATAATACAAATTTGATTTTTCATTGGTTTAATATCATTCTAATAGGGTTATTGGCTTTTCTATGATTAAAACAAATATCCTAGCTAATTTATTATTTGTTGTTACTATTGATATTGTCTTAGATACCACTATTTAACATATATTAAAAACATTTATTTTAATTTGTAAACTATATATATTAGTTCAAATTGAATTATCATGTATAAAAAGGCATTTATTGATTTAACATTTCTTGATTTCAGTAATTTTACTTAAACATTTGTTGCAATTAAAAGTTAATGTTATTTTGAATTTCAGTTTTTTTTAAATAATTTTATTTCTTGTATGGGTAGATTCTGAAATCTGTGGCATTTTTAACACAAACTCAGTGAGATAGGGAAAAAAACAGGTCTTTTCATTCAATAAATCAAGGATTAATATGTGTATGTTAAAAATTGAGCAATATGAAAGTTTTGGACTGTTGGTTTGCTAGGTTATTCTAGTAAACAGTAGTTTACTTTTTTGGCTAGGAAAAAATATGGTCAATCTCTATTATTTAGACGAGTAATTCTTACATGTGCCTGTTTCAGAAAGCTACAACAATTAAAAAAAAAAAACTAAATATTTAAATGATTTGACTGGACAGAAGGAAAGAGATTGTTTATTATTTCCTGAAGGTCTTTCTTTTGAATATAAAATGTTGAAATAGCACTAGTAAATGTAATGAATGAAAAAAGATAGATAATTTCTGCTTTAATGTTTTTTCTGCCACATTTATTTATTTATTTTATGATTATTTAAATTTTAAAATAGTTATTTGGCTGAGTCAATATGATAAATTTGTTTATCATTAAGAATTAATAGCAATTTAATTTTGCATGTAGGCTTTTTTTTTTCAAGAAAAGCTAATATTGATCAAAAAATGTAAGTTTTCTTATTTCTATTTATCAGCTCTTGGTAGCTTAGGCAATTAAAATATTTGTCTATTTTTGCAATATTTTCATTTACTGATTAAATTTAGATTTTATCACTGATTTACCTCACTTGAAAGAAAGATGTTTAATTTTTAAAAATAATTTTAGGTTTATTAGATGGATAGTGAAAATGTAAGATTCTGAAAGGTTTAAAAAAGTTATAGGAGTTTACATGTGATTAAAGACTCAAACAGTTTGTAATGGTGCTAATCTAGGTTGTTTTTATTCTAAGTGTAATGAATTATGCTTTTTGGTTGAGTAGGGTAAATTAAGCCAAAGTAATATTTATAATTTTTTTTTAAAATTTAAATGTTAGCATAATTTTGAATCTGCATGTGAAAATGAATTGATAGTCTCAAGTTTGCTTGAAAAAATTCTGGAGATTTTGAAAATTTTTTTGGTGGGTAATCTACTAATTTTTAAAAATAACAAATGTTTTCAAGATTAATATTTAAACATGAAAAATAAAACTACTCCATTTTTTCAAGTTTGCCTTTACAAGTATGAATATAAAATGTAGATAAGATATATAAACCATTTCATTTTCAAAAGTTTGATTTTTTAAACAATTTTATACAACTCTGTATGCTTTTTAAGATCTTTCAGGCAGATTTGGTTATAAGTCGTGGTGGTCTCTTCATTTGTTAGGAAGTCTTTAAGATAATCAAAAAGTATATTTCCATTTTAGATATTTGGATGAAAGTAGCATGCATTTATAAAATACAATTTTGAGCACTGTAAAGAAATAAGTTTTGATTACCTGAAAATTTCATTAAAATAAACAAATCATACAGTTTATTTTTTTTATAATTAATTTCTGTTTCTGACAATTATAATAGTATCATATTTCATTTGAAACATATTTGTAACATTGATAAGAAAGGTTATATTTTGCAGATATTTTCACCATGAATAACTTTGTTTGGGTTGAAAATGATAAATTAGTAGAAGCTTATTTGCTGCTAGAAAATTTTTCTAGGTGGACATATTTGTATCTGAGACAGACACTAGTTTATAAAATAGTTGCGGACTTCTGTATGATCTGTGGATAAATGGGGGGATATTCAGTAGTTTTAAAGAAAACCAGAAAATTTTATAAACAAAATTGTGTTTTATAAATATTACAGTTTGTTCTGTGTGTGTGTCTAAAGCCAATTTATTTTCCTTTTACAACTTTCCATTTTTAGGCAAAATTTATAACTAGAAAAATGCTTCTTGTGACAACTAAAAACAAAATCTTCAAATAGAAATACTTAAGCTGCTGTAACACATTTGAAAATATTGCTGTTGTGATCTTGCTTAGTGCGTGATGGTCAGGTATTTCCCCTTTAAATAATTTAAATACTAGTAATTGCTATTAAACAAGAAAGGAGAGAGAGAGAAAGTGATACTGTTTAATTTCTAATGTGTTTATATCCTCCTTGTTAGGTTGGTAAGTATCTTATTAAATAGTTATAATAATGTAAAAGAAATGAAATTCTGAATATATACACTTTTTTTTAATTTGAAATTTATGGCAGCAGGTTTTATTTGTGAATTTATATAATACTGACATTTTCATGTTTAAATCAATTAACTTTTTTTTTATTTTAATTTAAGTTTTCTGAAGTTAGTCTGAATTCCATACTGTCAGCATAAAAATTATTTAAGTGTATGCAAGTAGATTTCAGAAAATCATTAAAGCTAAATTTCTGTAATTTTTGTTAATTTAAGTGATGTATGACCATGGATGGTATCATGGAATTACATACTGTAATACTGCTAAATATTCTGCTTTTTGTGTAATTAGCTTTTCCATTCATTTTAGGAATTATGGCACTTTATTTTAATTTGTTCTGCCATATCCCAGTATGCCCTAGAATTTTGAGAAATGGCTGCAAAATCATCAAAGAACATTCAAATCTTAATTTTTTTTGATTTTTAGGTAACTTCACATTTGTGACAAACAATGTGAAAAATGCTAACACTTTGTGGGTGTGTGTGTAACAGATTTTTTTGTTCATTTAAAAGTGCTTTTAATTTATAAATAAATAAAGATTCAATAATTTTAAAATTGTAGTCTGTAGAAGACCTGATTAATATCTTCACATTCTCCGAATAAGCTTTGGGCCTAGAACTCAAAGCAACAACATGCGTAAGAAAGGCTGTGTTCCCTACATACAATTTGCACACTATAGCATTATATAAAATTGTTTTACCAATGTAAGCAGCATTTCAATCAGTCACAAAAAAAGACAAAATATTAAAAAAAATATTTTGAATGAATAGTTTGAAAATAATGATTGAAAAATTCATACATTTTACTAGTGCTCTATTAAAAAGCTATTTTACATATTTTTATTTATAACTTGTTGAAATAAAAGTTATTTTTGAGAATATAGGTGTATAATATATTTTCTAAAACTAATCTAAAATTATTTAAAATTTATATTAACATTGATTCAGAAAGTAAAAAGTCTTCATCTTTCTTTACAGCAGAGTTTATAAATTCTTTTGCAGGTTAATTTCTTACTGTTATACAAAAAGAAATTAAAATTACCCATTTACTAATCATTGTTAATTTCTGTTTTTCAAAAAAATGTTTTAAAACTGGTACTTGCCAGTTAATGTACATATATATAGTTAATATTGACTTTCAAAGTTGAAAATTATTTTTCTGAGCTAAGAAAAACAAAATTTTAGATGAATTACTGAAACATCTGGTATATTTTTAACAAAATGAGATAATAGTTAAAATAAATTGGTATAAATTTTAAATTTGATTTGGATTTTAAATTAAGAAGATTGTTGGATTCACATACAAAGAAAGCAAACAAAACAACAACCAAAGAGAGTATTTTGAAATTTTTAAGAAATCATTTGCCAGAGGATGAATAATTTTATATTGATACTATGCTACTGGTATATTATCAGCTGTTAAAAATTTTTTGTATTTCAAATGACCTTTGGCAAATAATTCCCTAATTTAAGAAGTTAAAAAAAGAACCTGGTTCAGTAGATTAAGTATCATAGTATATGGATTGTCAAAACTTCTGAAAGATAACCTCATAAACTGTGCTATGTCTACAGTGTATACTTGTATTCATTGATTTCTTTTTTCTTTTCTATGTAGTAATGCTTTCACAAGCATATAGATGGAAATTAGTTTTGTTGCCTGTGCTTTTGTCACAAATTTAAACCATAGAAAATTTGTGCAATTGGATGAGTTCCACAAAAAAAAATTATTTTTCTTAACTATTTATTTCAGAAATTCATATTGCATAGGAATGTTTTCCATAATTTTTAAATATTATACTGTTACATTTAGTTTAGGTACTAAAAATCGATAACCTACTATATTTATACTAAAGTGTACTGAATATATTTTATGGCTGAATTTATCTTAATAATTTGCAAATGCTAACTCTGAATCAGTAAAAGTTAAATGTAATTAGGTTTTATTTAGATATTTAGAAGTTAGTTTTCCAGCAACTAGAAATATAGTTTGTTTTAAAGAAATATTTCTATCAAAAAACATTTGGAGAGTAAAATACAAAATGGAATTGCAAAAAAAAAAAACAAATATAAACAAACAAAACATTAGTTAACTGTTCTTTTGCATATCTGAGTTAACACTGCACATGTGCCCCAAACATGACATTTTCAAAATTAGGACTTACAAAATAATAATGGCAAATTATTGTTGATGCTTTTTTGAAAATTGAAAATGATTTATAAATTTAGAGTCTAATTATAGTGCATTGAAATGGCTTTCAGTGATGAATTTCAGGAATGAGTCAGTCTAGTATATGGGGTGTTTATAAGGTTTTTCAGAGATTTCAGTGTTTAATAACTACACAAGATAGAACATTAAATAACTTGTATTATGAAACCATTTTCTTAAGTGTTTGAGTGATGCAGCAATAAATCCTTAGACTTCTACATGGCTGCCAACTTCAGTGATATTGCATCCATTCATGTTTGCTAATACCTTGAGCACATTTTCTAACTATTGGGTCATAATGTGACTGCTAGCTGCTTGGGTTTTGTTGAGCAATTCTTGTAAGTCATGGTAAAGCAGTTTCCATGGGCTTCTTTAAAATGCTTCTTTTATTCAATAAAGATCATATTATTCAAATAAACACTTATCTAAAAATCAGATTTTTTTTTTTTTAGAACTGAATGGAATGGAATGTGATTCCACATTGTTTATTTCTGAAACTTAGCCTATTATGGATGAGGGCCCAGATTCAGTTTCTTTTGAGATCCAACTTGGTTTGGTGACCTCCTGCAGTATGGTTTCTTCTCACTCGGTTTTCTTCAGGTTTCCTCTCACAGCTAAACAGGAATTTTAGTAGCGATTTACTTGGTATTTGTGTGGGAGGCTTGACTGGTTTGCATTCCAGGTAACTTGCTTGGTTATCAAAGCTAATGCCCTACATTTATCTCTTCTAGCGCACTTCTGGCAGGTGTCCTTGAGACCTTGGTCAAGATAGCAGTTTGCAAAGAATGAAAATCTCTGAAATTATTTAATGAAAATATAGTTTGGATGATTTGGAAAGTTTGAGGCTATCATCAAATTAATATTAATCACTATAAAATGAAAAAAAAGTTCAGGACAAAAGTGACATTTCCTGAGACAGTCAACTTTAACCAGTAAAAGTAATAATTTTTTTAATGATATAAAAATATTAGTTTTATTTTTATAGTTAAATAAATATATACATTGTACTGTTTTAATTCACATTGCTGCAATTTTTTTGTTTTAAGTTCTTTAGCATGACAAGTAATTCAGTATATATTTTTGATAAAAATGATGTAAGCAAGCATATGATACTGTTTGGTATCTATCTTTCTTTTGTTTTTCATACATTTTATTATGGATATATAGGGGAACTAATTGTCTTTTAGAATCTTTTATTTTTATGTAAATGTAATCAATTTCATTTTAAAGTCATGCAAGTTTTAAGGTAGCAAATTTCTTTTAAGCAGTAATCAGTCTGCAGAGAAGCAATATAAACAGTGTCTCATTATTGTGAAAATGAACACTCAAAGTAGACCTATACAAGGTGTTTTTATTTAGTTGTAAGAAGAAAGTTTTAATTTGACAACTATTTACTGGATAGTGCTGCTGTTACACATGATGATGCAGAACAGTACAATCCTGAAGTTTCTACATGAAGTGGTGCACTGATTCCACATAGCCTCAGGTAGGAGTCTTTTGTATGAGACAGTTATTATGATAAAAAATGGCTTGCAGCCATCATATGATGCATTAATACATTGTAGGAGAAAATATATCCAACTGGAGTAGGTTGAAAACCGCTGCAGACTCTGGATGGTAATATAATTTATAGCTCTTGAATTAGAACTAAATGATCAGCTCTCATACACATTTATTTTATGTACCCCATTGATTATTAATTTAATTTTGGTGTGTCTTAATGTGTTTTACTCTTTTTTGGCTTTTTACTGTGATAAATAATATAAATTTCAGATTTGACTTTCCAAACTTTTATGTGAAGCTACTAAATTTCTTTATTTTTAATTCATTACCAATAGAATTTTAATCTGTATTTGAAATATTTTTTATTATAACATTTTAAAACAATTCTGCTTATGTTTAGACTATTTGCAAAGAGACTATAAGCTATAATTGTGAGTCAGAGGTTTCTAGATTATAGTTTTCCTAGGTTTCACAATTTTTAAAAAAAAATTTACACTGTTTATTTTCTATTAATATTTATTGTCAGAAATTTGGGTATATTTAAAATTTTTTAGATACATTTGAACATTTGCATCATTAAATATGCAAAGAGAATTTCAACCTTAGTGAACTGAATGGAATGCTTTGTTTCCTTAACCAAATTACAGTTTACAAATAAGAACCTTACAAGCAGAAAGTTATTAGAATAAAGCCCCCAGATATGTTATTTCTTGTTTAAAACATTAGTTTAAACACACCAGCAGTGTGCAGTCCAGGCTTGGTGATTTTGTCTTATTAAAGATTCTGAAAGTTTAGAAAAAATTCAAAGCTTGGGGAATGAAAACTAATCTAAATGCTTATCCATACTGAAAATTCTTTGTGTTGCATAATATAGGTTGTGTGCAATTTTGTTAAAACATTTAAGATTCTAATGAAGTAAAGATAACTAAGCCTGGTCTTTTGTTTTCATGTATACTGTCGGAATAAAAATGGCTATTCTTTAAAACATTTAATGCTTTATACTATTGATAATTTTTTCAGTTTACTGATAAAGTGGTGGTTGTGTTGGAATGTATGCTTGAATTTAGTTGTTTGGTGGGGCTGATACAATCTGTATATCTAAAAATGCTATAGACAGGTAGTTTGGGAAGAATGTGGTGCAACAGTTTGTCTCTCTGCAAAAAATATAATTACAGTGAAACAGAAATGAACATAGTAAACAATATGATAAAATAATATTAGCATGTATGCCCAGTTGTTGGTAATGTGGTATTTATTGTGAATTAATAACTTATTTGGATTGTAGTTCTAGTTAATACCGCTATTATCTGGATTAATTATAAAGCTCCTCAAAAACAAACAAACAAAAAAAAACACAACAAAGATAAAATAGTCTTTTGGTTACATAGATAACTAATGGTGCAGCAGACTAAAAAATCTTCAACTGAGAGTTTAGTAACTGATGGGTTGAAATCAGCTCTGGTTATTCCATTAAACAGGAAAAAATGTTGCAAAACACTTATACTAAAGAATTAAATAGCTCACTTTAAATAAAGAACAGTGTTTTTTTCGCCATAACAGAAGATCATTTTTAAAATGTCTATTTAGAAACTAGTTCTTATGGTAAGATAATGGAAATAGCCAACAGTAATGATAATGTGGTCAACATTGAAGTAAATTCCACTTCCTTTGCAATATTTCATTTCCCAGTTTGTTTATGTATGTACATGTTTCTATTTTAAAATTATTGATTGCCTACTAAATAAGTGCTTATAAAAATGCAGGACTGTATTTACTTTGTAAAAATCATACAATAAAAGGAATAGATAGGTCAATGGGCCAGATACCTGGGTTTGATGAGCCAATTCTAAATTGTGAAATATGTCAATACATAGACTTGCTTTGTTTCTATAATGTGTGATATATGTAAATTTTCCTTTAAGCTTTGTCTGCATTCTAATGATAGGATTATAATTCATGAAAATGAAATTTTAATACTTAGTACAATTGTTGGTTTCAACTTGTCACAAAGTATGTGCAAATTATGTTACAGAAATCACTATTCTAGATGGTTCTCTGTATTTTTTGTTGTTTTTTTTTTAGTAAGTAAATATTGTTGGATTTAGCAGGTTTGAAGATTTCATTTGTGTAGATAAAATGTTTTGATGTAATTGGAATGGTTGGTTAATCAATTTAGGTAATGCTACAACAGATAGAAAATAATTTTATATTATATGATTATTGTATTTTTAAGTATAAAATCAATTGTTTATTTGTTATTTTATGTGAAAATAAATGATTTATGCAGGAATATGAATTTTGTTTTTTTACATTTTTTTCCTCACCATCTTAATGTCAGCTCAGTCTACACTGAAGTGAACTTTAAGCTTGTTTAAATTTGAAGTTAAATTATAGTTTTGAAAAAAACTGACTTTGAAGTTTTTTTTTTATCAGTACAAGCAAGGAAACAAACAATGATGAATTGTGACTTCTGCAAACAAATAACATCAATAAAAATCTTTTAAAAAAAAATTTGGTGCTCTATTGTTTCATACATTAGTGTGAAGATAAATAAATTTTCTTGTCCATTGGGTAGAGCTTGAACTAATGAATTATGCATATCTTGTCTGAAAATGAACATCTACTACTGTAAACATAGCAAAAAAATCTATTTGCTTCTTTATTAAAAATATTGCACAAAAATTATTTTTGTTTACCAGTTCTCAAGGGGGACTACCTTGGCAAAGGCATGTAGTGCTGTGGTTTTCTTCTAGGGTGTTGTTCTGTGCCATGAGAGTTCAGAGATGCTAACTTTGGCAGGGAATCCTTATTAGAACTCTTCATTTTTAGATGTTTGGAGGAAACTGTACTGCCAGAGGAAATTTGGCTGGTGAAGAAACAATGCTTGGGAGGTATGCCATTTCAGGCTATCATTAACCCTTCATTGGTTTTTAATATGCTAATATAATAAATAATGCATTCTGAATTTTTAACTTCAAATATAATATTTATTAGAATAATATGAAAATTTATCGATTTTTGGGAAGTTGTATTAGTTCTTTGATTATCCAGATTTAAATATTGCATATGTTACAAAATTTAAAAAAAAATATTTTAAATAAAGTGAAAATATTTGATCAATTTTTGTGCAAGTGCATGGCTTTCAAATTGTTTCTTACATGAGCTGTAGTTAGATTATTCTAGTAAGGGTTCATTTAACAAAGTTAAAATATAATGATGTGATTGGAATAAAATATATTTTAGTCTTTATTATGAGGCAAAAATGATTAATAAATTAGAAGAGATTATAGTACAAAACAAAAAAATATGATAAAATTATTTAAAGGATACTTCAATAAAAAAGAAAAAAAAACAATTATAATTAAAGATATCAGAAATTGAAGGCAATAAAGGAGATAGGCTAATCAGTAATTCCTAATTAACATAAAGATGACCTATAATCACTATCATATACCATAACCCTTTGATCCAAAGATCAAAGCACATGATGTTGATTATAACTCTTCTATATATTTAATTAAGAATTACTGGTTGATTAACAACTAGTGTTGGTCTACCCTAACCTTTAATAACAGAAGTGAATAAGAATGTTTCTTTCTACACAGTTGTTTCTTAATGTTCAAGATACTTACAAATAGTATATTATTTTTGCAAACATCTTTTAATGTTAGTAACTACATGATTCACAGTGATCTGTTTTATGAATCATGATCTTGTAATTAAAAATATTATCTAAAAAATGTTTTTAGATCAATAAATTGAAAAAAAAAGTTATTTAATATTAAAATTGTAAAGTTATTCATACAGAAACTGGACCATCCATGCTACAATAGTTTGAGCACTGTAAAACAATAGAGTATCCCAAATACATTATACACTGCAAATTTAGCTATACGTAATAGACTGTGGATAGGAATAGTAATCTATTGTGACAAGAATGCCATGTGACCCATATTTACAGGGAATTGTTTAGTTGGTTTAGAAGTTGGTCATAGTGAGGGATGCATTATGCAAGATTTGGATCTGCCAAATAGCTATGTTTATTGTATCCTAGAACAATTCTATAAGGCCAATATTACAGCAGATCAACATCAATCTAGAAGGCCATTATCAGTGATAGCATACACTGTGGTTATTTGCCAAATTTGTAATGGCCAAAGGGAATCTATGACAGGTCTTGCTAAAAGTGTGCAAATGTGCCAGTGAATGAGTTAAAGGATTGATTCCCCATAAAATTGGCCATCATTGACAACTTGTTTGGAGAAAACTCTTGCTCACAGCTTTCTACAGAACTTACAGGTATGGATGGGCACTCTAGAAGGTAGATTTCTCAATGCATTTCTGGAGATTGTTAATGTTTATTGATGATTTGAAATTTTAGCAGTACACACCAAAACGATAGACACAGGCGTGGAAAAAAACACTGGCATGTCCTTTAGTCTGATTCAACAACTTTGAATCAAATATAGGCTATCATGTTATGATGTGGAGTGGAATGTGGTACAATGGCAAAACTGAACTAGTGCTTATGGAAAGTTGACAACATAGCTCATTACATAAGAATTCTTTTAGCAAGCAACTACTACATGGAAGACAACACAACCTTTGTTTCTGGATATTAATTTTGTTGAACACCTTTGGGAAAATCTCAGTAGGAAACTGCAGTTAGTCCTCTTATCCATGTAATGTGAATCAACTGAAAGCTACCCTTGCATGTGGGACATTCAGGATCAGAATATGATACAGAACAGGATCAATTCCATAGCTAAATTGTGTCCAGACATGCGTCAGGAGGTGCTTCCAAATATTGAACTTTGTTTTATGTTATATATATATATATATATAACTTTAGTTCTGAATAAAAGACACTCTTTAAAAAGATCTACTTAAATTATTCTGGCTTAGATATCTATTAAAACTCAGTACTTCATTACATGAGACAAACTAAGAAAGAATTAGGAGTAATTATCACTACACTTAATGCAGTAATCAGAACATTTAATACACTAAAAAAACTTACAGAAATAAATAATTAGACCATAAATCATGAAACCAAGGAAATTTGGTATTCTTTCCTTGGTTGATCTAAATCTCATTTACAATCAAAGTGTGGAATCTTTAAAGAACAGATATAGAGAATTGGTTGAGAATAAATGCTTTTTCAGAAATGAAGCAATCTCTTGATTAGAAACATTAATTTTTAAGGCAACTTAATGAAAGCCAGACAAATTTTTGCTTCATTGTAATAACTAAACTAGACAGAACTGAGAAATATTTTTGTTGGAATTATACTTTCAACTTTACAATGAGAAACAATTTTAGAAAAATGTTTGGGTTGAACTTATTCAAACAGTTTGTCTGCATCTTTGATATTTTAATACGTTTTTTAGTTTTTAACTTCTATAGTTAAAATGCTTGTATTTTTTACAGTTACATTTAAAATAGTTTTTCATTAATATTCTCTCTTTTTTTTTTTACAAATCTGTTAATCTGTCATAACAGTGCAGCAGAAATCATATGGTGTTATCAGGTACCAGGATAAAGCTAATAAAGTGATTTAAATGTCAAACTTAAAACAATTATTGGTGTTTAAACAAATTCTATCAAAATAAACTGATATTCTGAAAAAAATCCAAGTTGTTCAAAGTGACAAACCATAAAAAACTTGAATTATTTATACTTATTAAAAGGTAAATAATCAAAAAATTTTTTTCTCATAATTTTAGTTTTTATAAACTTAGAAATTTGTTTACCTTTAATTTATAATGGGGTTAATTAGCTTTGTTTTGTAAAAGGCATATCTGAATGGATAAGTGTACTTGTAATATTGTAGTAGAAAAGTAAGAGCTAGTTATTAACTCATTGCTTTAGTGAAAATATCATAGGGTTAAATTAACATTAAAGTTTAGCTAGAATTCTTGATGATGTAAATAATACTTTCAAAAAAGTTCTACAATTGAAGCATGGTTAAAAATGTTTGATTTTCTCTCAAAATCTTTAAATTTAAATATTGAAAGTTGCACCAAATAGATTACAAACTAAAAAAGAACAGAAGTGAATCCATTCTTTTTAAAAGATTTGTTTGTTTCCAATACTAGTTTGTTTTCTGTTTTAATTTTTAAGAACAATAATTGCATTTTTAGATGTTTTGAATAGCTGTTTTTTATCAAAAGATGTTTAAAAATCAAATTTTAGTATTTTATAACATATTCCAATAAAACTATTTAATTTAGTGATAATGTATTTTATCATTTTTAATTTTGTTTGATTTGTCAGTGGATGCAAACTTCATCCCTTGTAAACCCAAGTTCATGGTCATAAATTTAAAACTTTATTGGAGAATAAGAGAGGGGCATAGGATTTACCTTAAGACTGAAAAATTTCTTTAATTTTGTGAGTGGTATGCAAAACTGGTTAGGTCCAGGTTTGAAAATTGAATGGAGTAAAAATAGCAGTAGGTGTTGGTTTTATAGTGTTTAAGCTTAAGACAAGATTAGAGTTGTAGTAAATTCATTCCTTTCCAAATGAACCTGAAGAAACAAATAACTCGTTTTGTATTTTAAAAATCTATCTTTACATGGTTTTTTTAATGATGCTAGGAATTTTTCATATGTTTTGCACATTCATATCAAAGGTCACCTCATTGGTAGTGCTTTGATTTCTGAATCACTGATTTTCACTTTCTGCTCTGCTGGTCTAATCAAATTATGCAGCATCACTGAGCACATTGACTTTGCTCAGAGTTTTTTGTAATTTATTTTTAGATAATTTCTTGTGATCTGTCATATATCTCATAGCAGTTCTTAATTTCTTTTGTAGTGGTTTCCTTCAAACGAGTAAGTAATCTCAGTTGTGTCCAAAAAGCTTAAGCATGACTTAGGTACATTATTGTAATTGCTTTTTGATTTGATCAGATGTACATATTCTTCAATGCAATAGGTGGTCAATGTATCACTGTTCTGGATGATTTTTAAAGTGGCTGATGTCATTCATAAACATCGATTACAGTTTAGCAGTTATAAATATTTTTTAAAATAAAAAAGGGAAAAATACTTAAGAAAAAATGCAAAATTCCCTCTAACTAGTTTTTCTGTTTTTTTTTTTTTTGCTTTTCGTGCTTCTAAACAGATATCTTATATCTTCTGGATTCATATGTAGATAACTTTACCTGAAATTTTGCTGAATCCTGCATCATGATTTAAGGAAAAAATATTTTTCAAAGTTTTGAAACATCTTTGTAAATACTACTAAACTGCTGGAGTTTGAAGATGCAGAAAACAGGTTAAAAGAGAATTTAGGCAGAACAACTGAAAAAATATTTTGGTTTAGATAATATTAGGTTATTACAAAAGTTTTGTCGGCTTTTATACTATGTTAATTTGGGATTCATTTTCTACATACTTGTGAAGGTGTATGTAGATAAGTTATATATTGTTTTGTAGCATGTACTTTGACATACATTATGCAAAATGTACCTTTTTAAAAATCATAAAATGGATATTTGTTTCAGATTTCTGAGTGAAGCATGGATAGAAATGTTTTTCGTGCCATTTTGCTTCATGAGCTCAAACTAGGCCACAAAGAAAGCAAGGCAACTTGTAACATTAAGCAAGCATGGGGCGAGGACACAACAAATGAGCACACAGTACAATGATAGTTTGCAAAGTTTCAATCAGGAGATGAGAGCCTCAAAGATAAGGAACATAGCGGATGTGCTTTCAGTTGTGATGATGACCATCTGAAAGCCTCACTTGAAGCTGATCCAAGAAAAACAATGCAAGAAATTGCTGGAGAGCTTGACATAAGCACTGCAACTGTTTCCCAACATCTTGACGCAATTGTCCAGGTGGAAAAACTTGACAAGTGGGTGCCTCACAAGTTGAATGAACAACAACAAAATTGTTGATTGGAGATCTGCTCTTCGATTGTCATAAGAAACAAAAACAACCCATTTCTTGACCAAATCATTACATGTGATGTAAAATGGATCTTTTACAACAATTGAAAATGATCAGCACAGTGGCTCGACTGAGACAAGGCACTTAATTATATTCTAAAACTCAGCCTCCACCCAAAGAAGGTGGACTGCAACTGGTGTCATCCATTATAACTTTTTGCAACCTGGCGAAACCATCACAGCTGAAAGGTACTGTCGTGAATTAAACGTTCATCAGAAACTCTCCTAACAACAGCCAGCATTAGTGAATCGAAGAGACCAATCCTGCTTTACAACAATACTTGTCCTCCTCATGTTGTAAAAGTGACTCTTCAGAGACTGAACATGTTGGGGTACGAAATTGTCCCTCACCCAGCCTATTCGCCAGACCTTTCTCCAACAGACTATTAAAACTTTTGTAACATCCTAATACTTTAATTTGGTTTTACTCATTTATGAGTTTTAACTAAAATGCATCAGTGATTAGAAGATTAAAGTGCCATGTTTGTAACTCTTCTCATAATATTAGTACATTGATTGCCTAGAATGATTGCCCATGTAATTGACTGACCTGCTGATGTAGACATTTTTAAAGCAGTGCTCAATCATCATTTTTAACATAATATTATTATTCTAAATCTGCATTCTTCTCTCATTATTAAAACAGGGTGGTTATGAAATCTGAAGCAAACTTCTGTTTACTAATAATTTCCAGAATACAATACTGCAAGATCTCATAGACACAATCTGGTTTCTACTATTTTCATTGTACATATGACTTTAAGTCACCTGCTAGAGTTGAACAGTATATCAGCCTCTGAAGCATTGCATTTTTTATTATATATTAATGTTTTTCAAACTTTTTTAAACAAAGCCTTTGCAGAGATGTCACATTAGCAGCACTAAAGATGTAAATAAGATTCCAAAAGTTGTCTTTATTTGGGTAGCTTCAGCTCTTTGCAGTGCTACATCAATTTTTATTGTCAAAGAATTTCACAATATAAGGACAACTTGAGGCCAGAAAGTTGGAATAAAAATTTCAGAGAAAATTTCTGTAGATTAACACTGCCAAAATAAGTTTCCTTGATCCATGGAATTATTTAAAACTTTGTAAATTGTTTAAATTTGAAAGAAAATCTAAAATATCACTTGATACCTTACAGCAATAAAAGAAAATAAAAGTTCTAGATTCTAAACAAAAAAAATTCACTCATGTATGATATTATAACAGAAGCGCAGAAAAAAAAACAACAACTGATGGTATGTAGCCCCATGGCATGGTTTCTTGTCACTCTTTTCCACCAGCTGGTTGTTTGGGTTTACTTCAGGCTTTCAAAAATGATTGAGTGGGAATTTTCTTGCCATAAGTCAGAAGTGTCAGGTCCCAAGGTTTGTCTCCAATGCAGAGGGGTTATCTCCACTGTTTAGATTTGTGTATGGCACAACAACAACTAATGGGGTGCATTTTCAGCAGTGTATTAAAACCCTCATTGATGTAGTCAGGGCCATCATTTCTTACACACACTTTTTAAAAAATTCATAAGTTTTTATTTTATGTTGTGTTCATACTTGCTTTACATCAACTTTTGGCAAGGTTTGCAACAGCAAATAAAAGAAATGAAGGGATGATATTAAAAGATTTTATTGCATTGAAGAAAGAAAATATTATTTATGTCATTTACTTTTATTATTATGTAATTTTAATGAACAGTACCATATCACAATTTTAGTTATTTTGTAAAGAAAAAAAATTTTTTTCCACTCTTATAACAAAAATATGCAAATTAATTTTCTTGATTGAATATGAGAAAATACATAAGTTTCTTTGGAAAGTGATACTAAATATCTGTTTTCAAAATGAAAATACTGGGTAAAATTATCTGAACTAGACATTTTGAAAATAATTTTTATACCTAGCCAATGTCATGATCAATACTTATTTATTTACCTTTCATGAAAAGAAGCTTGTGTGTCTATATACTAAAAGCGATGTCTAGATTCAAATAAAAACAAGGGCACAGGAAAAATCCTCAAAAATTACCTTACCTACTTGCTTAGGAGGAAACTAGATCACATCTTATTCACATCTCATAGTACAACTTTTTTTTTCTTTCAGTTCATAAAAACTGGGACAGGAAAATGTCCTGAACCCATTTTAAATGACAAGAGATTAATACTCAGTATAATCCTACCATGAATGTTGGCCAACAGTTCTTGTCATTTGGCTCACCATGTGATCAGCCAGGTCTTTCTTTCATGAGAGGTGACAAATAGGTATTATACTTCTATGTTGCCTTCTGTATAGAATAAAAAAGGCTATGAGCGCTAAAGCCATCACTTACTGGTATTATATATTTCCATTTTTTTGTGTGTGTGGCTCACAAAATCTCTCTTATTTGTGAGGTGTCCTACTTATAGTATTTCTTCTCTAATTGGTGGTTTGACGGTACCAGATTATTCTGACTTATAATAGTAATACAATTTTGATGACATTGTATTTTTAAACAAAGCTTGCAATGTTTTATCTATAGCATTCGGTTTTTCTTAACAATGAATTGAAAATAAAACCCTTTTTTAACAATGATTTACATAAAAAGCATAACCTTATAAATAGGAAAATATTTGTATATATATAAAAAGAAATTAAAGAAGTTTTTCTTCATATGAAAACCTGAACTTTTTTTTAAGAACTGATTTTTTTTGCTTTTCTAAGCATTTTTGCTATTCTTGCTTGCGTGATTTCACTTATATGATATGTTAATTTCTGTTGTTTTTTTTTTTAATTTTTGATTGGCACTATTTCTTTTGTCTGGGATGTTTAATTTTTGGAAGTAGTAATGATAGACATGTAGGTAGACAGAAGATAGACAACATTTTATTTTAGCATTATCCGTAGTGGTTTTGGCTGCATGTTTACAGTAAAATGATCTTAATAGTCTATTTAGGTATAAAGAGAAACTGGATCAAACTAGTTAACAATAAATTATTTACCTGTAGCTTCAGGAGTTGACCCTGAGTTTAAAAAAAAAAAAAGAAAACTTATTAGAATTTTACTGGAACATGATTTTAAAATGTATGATGTTTATCTAAAACAACTACTTTTCTTCTTAAAGCAGAAGTTCATGGGATCTGACTGGAACAAATTTTTATGATCATTAAGAATCTTGCCATAGTGCAGCATCTTGAAAAATCACCAGAATAACTTTTCATCATGTATGAAATAAATTTTATATTTAAAATTCATGACATTTACAAAAAAATTGCTATCAAAAGTGAAATTTATTCGCAATGTTATTCTGAATTTTTAATCATCTTAGAAATATGAAGATGGGGTTGCCACTACAGTTGGGTAACTGGTAATTAAGTATTTTTAGTGGAAACTTATGAAAAATAATCTCTGTCTGGCCAAAAGATTAGAGAAATGGAGTAGACATAAAAGAAGTATCTAGTCTACAATATTTACAAGTTTAAGTGTTATGGCTTCCTTAATCAATAATCATTGAGAAAACAAAAGATTATTTGTGACTTTACAGGGAACAAAATAGTTGGTGCCCATGCAATGCACTTCTCTTCTATTGCAGTGGTTACACTTCACATATACATCAAGGCATCATATGTTACTATGATTACACTATTTGCAGGAAATAATTACTTTAGTTGCAAGCAGGTCATATCAGATTAAGCCCACAGATATCTGCATTGTGTTGTGACAAGTATTAAACATGCTATACTGCATAAAATTAGAGGAACTTTTAACATTTTACTCTAAGCAATGTGGCCAAATATGCATATGATGGGATTTGGGCAGCATGTCATCTATGTATGAATTCTTTATCAGTGCCAAGAACAGGAAAGTCCATCTGCAGTGGTACCTGAGGAGGTATTGTTACTGAAGGAATTGAATTAATGGAAGAAAGGTTACATGGTCAAACAAAACTTGTTTAGCCCTATTTGCATCGGATGGAAGGATGTGGGTGTGAAGGGGATCTCATGAAGTGCTGAAACACCGTTGCATCATTTTTGTAGTCTAATCTGCTCTAGAAGGTGATTATGATCTGGGGAAAGATGCTACATTTGGAAGAGAAAGTTTTTTTTAAAAAATGAATATAGGAGATACATATAATCTTTCAAATAATATTTATCTAAATTTGAAAATAATTTGTTTTAAAGAATAAATGTAGTGAATGTACCCCCCCCATACAATCCTCTATGGTGCCAATGTTAGCACATAGAGAAGGAAATCAGCCAGCATTTTGTAAAAGGCTGGGTTGTTAGTCTATGCTCAAAACCTCTACTAGCAGAAACTGGATGAAGGATCTGCTACTACACCAAACTGCAGCAGGCAGCTAAAACTGGCACAGAAGAGTGAAAAAAAAAAAGTGAGACATGGAAGGTTTCAAACTGAGCTAGATTCCTATGGCTTTTAATCCACGTCCTCAGCTACAGCAGGCCACTATGCATTTGGCTATTCACTGCCTATAAATACAGTACAGGAATTTCTTAATATAATATTTGACTTGACTTTCTTTAATAAAATATGTAAAAACAATGCAATAATTTATGACAAATCTATTAGTAAATGTTCATCATTTTCTGTATTAAAATAAATTAGTTTTTTTAAAGTTAACACAAATTTCAGATTTCAGTTATGAAGTCTCAACTGAAGAAGAAAATCAAATGGAGACTGGTTTTCTGTCTCCATACACATTGTCAAAGATTAGCTGGATTTCTCACAGGCATGTGGCTACTCACCAAGAGTTTTCTTTACTTGAACAGGGAATGAACACTTGCATTTGGTTCTTAAGAAGAGTTTGTAGAAACTGATCTTTCTCTTCCACCAGATGCTGGCAGGTTGATCATTTAAGCAAACTGTGGTTACTACAAGGCATCTTTATATATGGAGCACAGGTAGATTGTCCTCCAAAAATGGATTGGAATTTTATTTTCTAGGCAAAAGTCATCTTTAGATGCAGGAAAATAGTTTGGTTTTGAAGTATTAAATAAATGCAGGCACATTTAATTTTGCTGGATATTTGTTAACTGACATAGATTTAGTTAGTATTTATACTAGATAAAGATCTTATATGTCAGCTTCTTGGAGTTTCTGCTTGTTGCTTTGTTGTCCTAAAACCTCAGTAGAATTTATTGTTACTCATATATTTGGCATATTTGTAGTCCATGTGTTACTTTGTGATTCTCCTCGTAGACTGCCACATTTAGCCAAGATCACAAATTCCAATCAGAAAACACGTACTATTGATGGGACTTCTAACATTTTGATTATGGCAGCCTCTCCTCAATAAACCTTTTGCACATTTCTTTAAAAAAAAGTTATCAATTTTATTTCAGTAATTAAATATAAATAAAACAATTTCCCACATAATTTACAATATTACTTCATATTCCAAGAGGGGGGAGGGATTTATCTTGTCTCCTCTACAAATCTTTACAGCTGTTTATTTTTAATTTTAAGATTTGTTGTGGTGCATGGTCTTCATCTCAATACCTAGGTATTGTGGTCAACTAAATTGATTCTGCAATACTGGTTTTGTATCTGGATAGAAATGTGGATGGGGTGTTTCAGGTTGCTACTAGCACCATCCATTGGGTTGATATTGCCCAGATTAGTTTCCAAGAAGGTGAATGTGATTTCACACACCTCCTGTAGTCAGTCCAATCTCCTGATCTCTGTCTTATGAGCATTTTTTGTTGTCCAGGCAGTGTCTTTACATTTTAGTCTGATTTATTTCATTTGGGTAAAATTAATCATGAGACTTTATTTTCAAGCTTTTCTTACAATTTTTAAAACTATTAAAATAGAGTAACATTTTTGTTTTGTTTTTATTTATCTCGATGTGACAGGGACATTTTATTTAGTTCTTGTAATTGTGAAATATTTCTAGTGGAGTTAACTGGGGCTTGAGGCCGAGATATCTTTTATAACTGCACCCATGAACAAAGTGAAAAAAAAATTCTATTATGTGGTTGTAATATTCATTAAATTTGTTTATCAGAAGAAAATTTATTTCCACCTTCAGTAAATACATGGGTGTATTGTATATAAAACAGAATTATTTTGAGTAGTTTGAGATTAAGTTTGATAACCAAACATAAGCCCAGGTTGTCAGTGCAATTTGTACAGGAGTGTGTGTATAACACAGTGTACTGTTTGATCATTTCACATTTCTCCACACTGTGCATATTATTGTTTCCAACATTTTGATAATTTGATTGTGACTTGTGTTCTCCTAGTAATGTCAAGTAAAAATAAAATAGTATTAAATGATGCTTTTAATAGACGGTTTATTATTACTAGAATATCAATATATTTTTTTTTTTGTTAAATCTTTTGGTTTTTTTTTTAATGTGACAGGTTTTTCCAAAAATGTTTTTAACCTCAGGTCCTTGTTTTTCATTTTTTAAAAAATATTTTACTCTAAAGAAATTTTCAAGTAAACGTTTTGCTTCTTTAAAGCCAATTATTAAACTAACAAAGGAAAAAAAAAATTTCGTGATATCTTTCTGTTCAGTAAGCCTTAACCTGGTAGATGACGTAGTTTATTATGCAAATAATCAAGCCACCTGTGTGGTATTTGGCCTTATCTTTTAGTAATTTCAAAAGTGACAAGCTAAAGTTGGAATGAGTACATCTTTAAAAGTATTAAAAAATGAAGATGCAATTACAGGTACTATGTTACTGTTACTGGTCCACTAAGTTGTTCATTGACAGCAATTTATTTAGGATTGGATTCTAATGCATCTTTTATTTAGTTTAGTTTAGTTAGTGACAAATTCTTTTGTGTAAACATTTGAACTTGAATTTTTGAAAAAAATTTTAAGATGCATTAATTAATGCAATATTTTAGTCTTTATAATATGTAAAGTCTCTAGAACTTATAATTTATATTATTTTTATATTTTTCTCATTAAAAGTCTAAAAGTCTGTTGCTGTTTTTATTTTATATATTTATTGGTAAAGAATTAACTTTTCTAATAAATTATTCCAGAAAGAGGATTTTAATTTGATTAAACTTCTAGTTATTGATTATTTAGTCAGCAAAAAGCTAAATATTAAAGAAATTTATATTTGAATTAAATTTAGTTGGACCATATTATGGGCTGCAGATCATCATGATGACACTCTGGTACCATTATCAGATCAGATATTGACTTTATTTTCATCTGCCTACATACATTAGAAACTCATTTATCTGACATCCGTTCATTTGACACATTGAGTTATTCAACTGGCCTCAGTCATGCACACATGAGAATGCTGCAATGTGTATTTAACCCACGGAAAAGGCCATTCCATTTCCATTTCAGTTACAAAGAAGGGGTGTGTCTAGACTGGTTTTTCAACATGGAGTCCATGAACGCTCTAAAAAGGAAAAGGGTGACTGTATACTTCAGAGACAAATCAGGGATCCTGGAGAGATTGGATAATTTAACTTTATTAACTGTATTTTGTGTTTTTTTTAAACTTTAATTTAACTATATTTTAAACTTTATTATGCAGGCATCATGTTTCTAGACAAAGACTACTCATAATCAGGTTTTTTGGGGACGGCAGGGGAGGGGTCACTTATGATTGGCCATCGTCCAGATCAACATCTCACTTATCCAACATAGAGTAGGCCCTATTCAAGTAGATAAGTGAGTTTCTACTGTATTTTAGTTTTCTGAACTTCCTGTACATATATTTTTTTCATTTCTTTTCTAATTATGTTAAAGTTAAAAGAAATTTTTTCTTATTAAGACTACCCTTGACTTTGGATTTGTAAATTGATATATTTCTTTTCACAGCATGCAGTTCTGCACAAACTTAGTCATTTCCCAAAGTTCTAAGTTTAGGTGTAATGTGCACAGCAGAATTGATGGTAAAATATTATGAGTGCAACAGCAAATTACACACACGGTTAGAAACTGAAAAAAAGGGTGAAAGAAACTGGAGAACTTTTAGAAATTGTAAAGCAAGTTGATAATTCTGACTATGATCTCCAGCTAGTTGCTAAATCTGGCTGGAATGAAAGAGCATCACTCTCAGAAAGAATGGCATCTTTTACCATGCATTACATAGATCTACTTTGAATTACAAGAATTTAAGTATGGTTTTTCCGAAGCTTTTTTTCTTTTACTGATTGTCTTGTATTTTGAAAAAAACTTTGGTTGTTTTTTTATAATCTAACAGGTGGCCTGTAAAATGTTAGCAGTCTACAAGACCATTTTATTTCAAAGTTACAAAGCAGTGCATGCTTTGTTAAGCTTGACCTTTGGAATACCTTGAATGTGTAAATGGGTTCAAGACATTCTAGTGATTAACAGCAAATGCTTTGTTTATGGAGAATGGTTCTGATGTAAAAAAAAAAACTGAGTTAATTTGATTTATCATAAGAGCTTGCCTGATATCGTTTTCAGTTTATTTATATGCTATGAATATTTTTTGCTGTTTTATATAGTATAAGTTTTTTAAAATTTATAGGTGACTGACAAAAAAAAGAGATTTATCCCATATTACAATATCTGTTTGTTGACTGTGGCCTTTATATTTGCAGTTTATCTCACTGGTAAAATCTTTAAATGAAATCAGTAGTTGCCACTACGATATAGTTTTTTTTTCATGTTTTACACTAGGTATTTCCACTCCTTATTTTAAACCTGTGAATCATCATTAGGCACATTTTTTAAAATTTAAGTGCTAACCATTTAAGATTTACATGGCTGTGTATTTAATCTAAATTTGGTTTTTATCCACTAATAATTTAGAAAACCTTTCTGCATTGCAACAGAACGCTACAAAAAACTTATAATCAAATTCTCATCATCATTGATTGCTTCTAAATATTTGACTTTCAAATCAATATGGCAGATGAAGCAAAAGATTTAGAAAAAGAAAATACAAAACTTTACTGGGAAGAGCCTCCAATAAGTATGAAAATAAAAGAACTAATCTTGGATCTACTGTTGAAAAATGGCAGACATTTTACTTCTCAAAGGAAGTTGTATGTTTTCACAGCTTTGCACTGTTAGGTTTTCTAAATTATTGAAAGATACAAACAAGATTCACATCCCATATACAGCTGCTTTAAATCCAGTTACTAGGCTTGCATATATACATCCACTGTTTTTGGTACAAATTTTTAACTTAAAAGAAAATTTTTTTTGTGTGTGCCTCTATTGATAGGCCTGTTGTAATTTAAGGTCTTATGATTGATTCATCTAAATACATTGAAAATCTGTTATGCTAATTTTATTTTTATTGTATATTTTTTTATACACAATAATGTTAATAGGAATGAGGGCTTTAGAATTAAATCATATTTGGTTTTCTTTTTTTAAAACAAAATAAGTTCTTTACTCAAGTTAGAATAGTTCCATGCAGTTACAACGGTCTGTTTACAATTTATCAGTTGCTTTTTCCACATCCTGGATCAATCTATACCTTTTTTGTCTTGTTTTGATAAAGCTAAATACAGAGTCAGCAATAGCTCAATTTTTTCTATAACTTGTTTTTTTTTTATTTTTGTTTAAAGATTATATTAGTATTATACAATACCTAGAAAGTCTCAAGAACTATTGTTAAATTAATTTTTCCATGGAGAACTTTATGTAGTGTTGGCACAAACTTATTTGCCTATTTTTGTTTTACTTCTCATAGTCTAAAATATTTGTCAAAACTAGTATTACATTTTTATATATTTGTTGATATTTTTAGATTTCCACTCTAAAACATGAACACAATAAATACTATGTATAATTTTAAATACCATAACAGAACTTAGTGGGACATCATTTAAATTTTAACAAAAACTAAAATGACAAAACTGGTAAAGATTAAAAAAAAGAATTTTTTTAAATAAAGAAAATTTCATTCTATACAATAGTTAGTTTTCAATTCAACAAAACTTTAATTTACCAAACAGTTTCAAAGTAAGTCAATCTAGACACCTTTTTTTTTTTTTTTACGATTTTAATCTTTATAATTAATTTAGCTTTGTGCTTCTCTTTATCCATTTCAAGCACTGAAAGCTTCATTTACAACTAAAATTTCTTTAACTATCATGTTCTTCTCTACAACTAAAAAAAGAGTTGGTATTCTTTTCTTCTTTAAGGATCATGTTCTTCTCCACAAGAAGTTAATTTCACATCTGCCTGGCAGAGTGAATTCATTATTTTAAATCATTACTTAAATTTGCATTTATTATCTCTTTCAAAACCTTTATAAAACTTTATTCTGTATTTTGTGGTTTTTTTTGTCTATATTAGTTTTGTTGAATAAAAAAATGAAGTAAATTATAATTCAAAATATTTTCTTTTTTAACATCTATTTATTTATTTTTTTTTCTTTATTTAAGATTTTAATATTTCTACTTAATTAATTTCTGGATTTTCAGTAACTCAGTGTTCAGATGTTAGGAGAAATTCCTATGTTTTTTTTGTGAAAAATGTTGATGTTATTAAAATAAAAATTTTAATTAAGAAAAAAAAATAGTATCATTTTTGTGTTGAAAATTTTCATCACAAAACAATTAAAATAAAAAGACCCTTTAACCAAATGAATTTTTCTTTTTATTTGCTAGTTGGAAATTTCGGAAAAAAGAAAAATCAAGAGGATGCAAGGATTAGAAAGACTAAACTCAAAAGAATCGGAAAATTTACGAATGAAATTTCTTGATCAGGCTAAAAAATATTTGGGTACTCCTTATGCTAAACACTACTGGCATCCTGATTGTGAGTACTAATCTTTAACTTTGTTTGGTTTAGCTATGTTTATGCAATTTCTTCTTCATGTTATTTAAAATTTGATTTTATGTGAAATTTTAATAAATGATGGTTAGTAATACTGTAATGTTGTGTCTTTGGCTTCTTACATTCATTATTTTATTAGAATATTTTTTTGGAAAATTAGCCTTCTCTATTTTGAGGAAATTGAAAGAAATTGGCCAAGAATCAAAGTGAAAGTCACTGAAATTTATAAAGATTAATTTCAGAAGATAAAAACAAACACTGTATTTGCTAGATGTGACCTGGGGTTACTTTTCTTATATGCCTTACCTGAATGTGCTTATCTAGGATTTACCTGTTTTATCTGAGATTAGTATGGTGTTTGTTTTGTGTTGTCTAACTACACAAAAGTAATTTGTATGGCTTACTCTGAAAATCTAAGAGTTTAAACATTTTTATGTATATCTTCAATCTCAATTTCTTGATCACCATCTTTTTGAATCTTTGCTTGATGTCTAGCAATTACAGAGTAATTGAATGGAATATACTTATCTATGCTGGTCAACAAATAATTTTATTATATTTTTTACTATTTTTAAAAATAGGTTTGAAGAAATTACAGAGTTTTAGTAAAAATATTGAAGCTATGTTCCCTGTAATAGGGTTTTTTGAAATTGTTGAAACTTTAACCAAGAGCTTTATAAACAATAAATCTAACAACTTTGAGTTTTCTCATATACCTATTAATTTGATATGTTCTTGGATTTTTTACATTTTTTAAAAAATTTTTTAGTATGATAAACATGGTAGATTTTGTTTGGCTATTGAAAGAAGGTATTTTGAGTCAGGAAATTTCTACATTGACCCCCCCACTGACTTTTTTGAGAAAGATTCTACAAAGTACTTTTATTTTGAGAAAATATATTGAAGATCAAAAGGCATTAGGTTTGTATTGCTAGCTGGCTTCTAATTCAGGCTATCAGATTCAGAACACCTACATAACAAAGACTTCATCGCACTTTTTCCAACTTACTTTGTAATATTATTGCACATTTTTAGTGTAAGCATTTTTTATTTTTTAAAAAAATGATTATATTTAATATTTTAGCTGAAGAATACAAGTCTGAATTATTTTTGGATTGTTGTGGGCTAATAAGAAGAGTACTGAGAGATCTGGCTGAAGATTTTGGTTTTACAATTGGGAAATGGAACCAAGCTTATTTCTTTGATACGTTACCTATAACAATTGAATGCGAAGAAGACATGAAACCTGGAGATCTGGTATTCAGGGAAGATATAAGCAACAATCCCAACGGTAAATTAGTTATGAATAATATTTTTAGCTTTTTTATTTTAATATAATGGAAGAATAATCCTTTGTTTTTCAACTGTCCTTGAAAAAACTTATTTTAAAATGGAAATTATGATGAAAGATTGCACAAGTTTAAAACACTTAAAAAAAATTCTCTTTTTATTTTAACAGCAAATTTTTACATTAAAGATGTACTGCCTGTCACGACAAATTTCTTTTCAAAATTCGTGTCATGTTATGATTATTGCACTTAAATAATAGTTACACAATATTTACCTTTAAAAGTTGTTGCGTACTGAAACTTGTTGAAGAAAAGATTTCAAATGTAAACAGTTTGATCTGAGTAAAAGTCTTTTGTATCTAAGGACAAAATACCTTGTAAAGCAAGATTTGATGCCAGGTGTGGTATTATCACATGAACCTAGTTAGATGGTTCTTATAAGTTTCGTTGCTACTGTTTTATACAACTTTTCAAGTAAAAAAAAATTACAGAATTTTACTGTATGCTTAGTTTGTTAATTGCATTATTTTGACATTAAAATGACAGGAACTACATTTTAATGATATCTAAAAGTGTTATAAATCCACTGGTCAAAAATGTACTTTTATATCTGACGTCCTTTGAAAACCAAACAATATTGTAATGCAGTAACACCTGGTTCCGATTCCATTTTCAAATATATCATCTGTCTTTCCAGATGAACTACTGCTTAATTAAAAAGTTTCACAGCACAAGAAAAAATTTAAAAAATGATTAAGTTTTTAAAAAATAATCATCCAGTGTGTTTCTGTACTACTTATGTCCTGAAACTGAAAAAAAAAAGAAAAACATTTTTAAGATGTAAAGGGAAAGTTTTGTTTGTTTAATTTTGTTTAAATGAAGGTTGAGAATGAAAATATTATTAAAAAACAATGACTGGTTCTAAATATTCATGAAAACTTATGAATACAGTATGTTACTATATCTCATTTAGATTATTTAATTAGTTACTTTTTAATTTTAATCACATATATATAAATTTACCCAAGTTCTATCTCAAACCTTTCCAACTTTGTTTCATTATCTACAACTGTAAGATTGGTTAAAAGACATCTCTCACATAAAAAACTCATGGCTTTTATATTTTTAAACTTTAAATGCACTCACTGACCCATTTTTTTCACACCACAGTAATTGCACTTGCACAGAATTATAAAGTCACTACTTATTAAGATCAACAAAAAGGTCAATAGAGAAAACTTTAACTTTCATTATTGGGATATGCTGCTATATTACTAATCACATGATTGAAGTCAATTATTTGTTTTCTCTTGTGTGAAAAGTTGAAATAATTCACATGCTATTTTATTTTTGTATAACTGGTAATTTTTTACTATATCATAGAAACAAATGATTCTTTGTTGTTTCTTTAAAATAATGATCACATTTAAATTTTATTTTGTGTTAATTAATATGTATTTTAAGTAAAACCATTTAAAACAAGCAAATGTTGCATTATGATTGGAGCTTTACAAGTACCATTGTAACATCAGAAACTTTGTTTGTGTTCTTTTGAATTTTTATTTTGTGTCTACTTTCAGGTTTAGTAAATACATTCTTTCATATGCCAACTTTCTCTGCGAAGTCTAGCTGGATTCTTTTAAAATCATTTCTAATAAAACTTGTCTTTACTTTAGTCTTAAAAGTTTACATTTTTTATTAAATAAGATTTTAAAATTCTATTACATTTTTTTTCTCATAAATTTACTATATTTTTACTTCTTACTGAAAGGAATAGCTAATTTTTAAAAATCAAAACACTTTTTTTTGTATTTATGTTGCATGTATGCTAGCATCTAGTATAATTATTGTTTTATGTAATTAAATGCTTTTTCAAAAACTATTAATGCATAATGATGTAATTATTGAAAACTGCATTTGTACTTATGTGACTATGTGTTGAAAACTGCTGCTAACATTTATAAAAAGTAAGTTCTTAATGTCAAACAAAACAAATATATTTATTTATTTTTACAATTTAATTAATTTTTAATTTTTAGATTTTATTTTGGCATCTGGGACTTTAGCTGGATGAGAAAATGGGATATGTGGATAATGGTAGCACAAAAATATCTGGTGTTCTCTGACACTGGTTACTTTTTAAAAAATAACTTAATGTGTATTTTGTTGATAATCAGATTAAAACTTTATGCTGGGAATCATCCTTTGACTTACTTTTAAGATGCTTCACTTGTGTTGCTAGAATTACAATTATGCTCTTTGATTAACAAACAATTCATTAAAACAGCAATTTGCTAAACTATACCACTGGCTTATGTAGAGGATGTTGGAGCAAGAATAAATATTAGTGATGTTGTATTTATTAAAATTGTAAGGAACAAAAGATATTCTTAAAAGCTGGTGTAGGCATTGGATACAAACTGAATTTATATCTTAAGTTAAATAAAATTTTAAAACATGCATCCAATTGGGTGCCAATCAAAGATCTTACCTCATATTCATCGGCCTCTTTTTTTTTTCTTTTTGAAAATTTAATTGAAACAACTTTTAAAAAAAAAGTTGTTGTTGATGAACAACTAGAAAAAGTTAAAAACTAATTGATTCTGAAGGCAAACCATTTTTTATTGACTGAGAAACAAATTAAACTAATTTATTCATCTATTCTTAAGCTTTCTTATTTTTTTCTTTTTTCTCATAAAGTTTTATCTTTTGTTTTCCTTGATTATTACTCCTGTTTTCTTGGAGAGATTTATCTTCCAATAAATATTTCCGCAATTTTAAATGTTTATCACTTGTGGTCTGTTAAAGGACAATATTAATTGGCAATATTCAAATGCTTAAATTATGCCATTGACAGATATATTACCTTGAAAAAAATATGGTACAATCCAAATTCTGAAGTGGAGGAATTCTTCAGTATTATTATTTTTTTGTTTTAAATTATTACAAGAGATGAACACGGGAGAATTTAAAAGATCAACTGGATGTCAATTTCAAGAGAACTGCTGCTTTCCGATAATGACTCCCCAGAGCTGTTATATACAGTGAATCCTCTCATAACCAAAATTCTGGCAATAAAAATATTCCAGAATTGAAATTGAAACTGAATTTTGGTCAACAGATTAAAAAATCCAGAAAAAGTCATCAATTTTTGGTTAATAGAACTAGTTTACCAAAAATTTTAATTGACTGATCTGATTCATGAAATAGTTCACTTAACAGAACAGTTTTTTTTTGCAACTTATACGTTTACATATCTCACGTGGTGTAAAAGCAGTGTGACTATTGGTAGAGAGATGATGCAACATCACTGGCTGAAGTGGGTCACGTGACCATACCAGCAGATTATACTAGAGAAAATTCATATTTTGAACATAAACATATACAATATATATGCATATACAACTTAGAAATAGGTTATACTATTGAGATTTCATGTAGTAGCAGGATTAATAATATATATTAAAAAATTTATAAAATACTATATCAATATTTTAAATATTTTTGATAAAGCCAAATTTGAAATTATTTATCTAATTAATTTATTTATTTATCTGTACAGTGAACCCTCTATTTAAATTCTAAAAGAACTTTAAGGAAATGTACCTAATCTTCTAATAAAACTTTAGTGTCTATTAACTGAAAATATCCATTGACTAAAGGGGGTGCACACTGATTGTTTCAGTTAAGAGGATTCACTGTATTATACTTTATTGCATTTAAATCTGATTCAAACTTAGAAATTATTGTTGGTTTAACGTTATTTAAGGGCATTGCTGAGAATAGTGCATCCCCAACAGATTTGTTTATCTTGGGTCTGTTTTGGACATTCTATTTAATAGTTTCAGCCACACTGCAATTAAGGCATGTCTTTGAAGTGGCCACTTATATCTTAAGAGCATGGATATTTAGGAGGTAATATTTGTATGCAGTCTGCTAATCTATACTTGTTGATCCCTGGGTAACTTGTGAAAATCTCTTTGCAAATTTGTTATCCTAATTCTGTCATATAAAGGTATGCCAAGGTTGAGAGCCTAAGTTTGATTCCTAACAGGGATTGGCATTTCTCTCTTGGCATTGGTTTCTTCCAGGCATTCTGGTTTCCTCTCACATCTAAAAATGAAGAGTTCTAGAAGGTCCTTTCCTTTCCTTGTGAATCACACTTGTAAGCACACTGCCTTTCCATTGTATGCTATTCTAACATTGCTAAGAATAAAAATTTATTATATACATATGTAATGTTTTCAGATTCAACTCTACATATATCCTTAATTTTTCCATTGAGTATGTTTCCATGCTTCAGATGTCAATATCAGCTTCACTGAGGTAATTTAGGCCAGATTTGCCAATTTTTGTAAACTTTTTCATTGCCTGGTGGACCATTGTCTTCATGTGCCCATTGTAATATAAATGTGAAACCTCTTTTAGATGGTTTTATGAGTGCATTATGTATTCTTTGCTCTTGCAATTCCAGACCAATTTTTCTTGCATCTTTTAGAGATTATGGAAGAAACTTGTTGTCATTGAGAATATTTACATGACAGAGTACCTCAAATGAAACCAGATACCTTTTAAAAATGCAGCCGTCTATGTGCAGTAGCTGCTACAGATAACTTTGGCTAGTACCTCTAGAAACCTTATCTACTTTTTCATCTGATATTATTGAGTAAACTCCTGTGCCACTAGACTTAAAACCTCTTCTGCATCATATATATATCTCACCACACTGAGTCCAGAAGTAATATAGCTAATGTTTCATTTACTAGGTTGAATAAGAATTGAGAGCATTCTGATTTATTACATATCAGCATAAGATCTTCGTTGATTATAATATTTTTTTGGTTTATCCAGTGATTTCTTCTCATAATTCTTCATCTGCCTATTTATCTCAAACTTCCCACCTAGCTCTTTGTAACTTTGATGTTGTTTAAGTTGACAAAGAACATTTTCCTTCATAACTTGTGTGGGTTGATCCACATGTTCATGTTTGATTTGATCTATGAGTTTGATTTCTGTATTCTGAAGATGTCACAAGAGCCAAATAGCTACTCTTAAAAGATTCATGATAGATGTGCTGCATCAGATAGATGTACAGGCATCCCATCTTTCACTGTTATACTCCATTTGGGAAAGTTATAAGCCTTGTAGACTGTCCAAAGACATCTACTCTAAGCACTCTAAGAAGTGCCTGAAACTCAGGGCATTGGCTTCATTGTTAGTGATTTTACAACAACATTAATGTAGTTTCTAAATCTAAGCTGAGCATCATCTAGTGCCCTCTCTCCTGGAATAGCATACAGCCCTCCTTCACACTGTTAAATGGTGTTTGACCAACCAAGCCAAGTCCCATTTATAACTCCTATGTCTGTGTCAACTTCGTTAATAAAATTCATCATTTGCAAACCATAGTCTTTTTCTAATGAACAATAATACTTCTCCCTCCATATCCATAGCATTTATTTCTTTGTTTTATTTTTATTTTTTATTTGTTGGGGTAATTACATTTAATTCTTTTTTCTTTTTTTTATATTGGTATTACTAATAAAAGTGTTGTTTTTTTTAAATATAAATCTACAGTCTTCATAGATTGTAAGGAAAATATAATCTGTCAAGGATGTTTGTTTACTGTCCTTTTTTCGTGTTAAATGTAGCATTTAGGATTTTGTGTGGCATTGATTAAACCTACTTATAAGCTACATATGAGAGCTGTGAAGATACTTGCTGTCAACACTGTTTTTTGATAAGCTAGGGAATGTATTCAGTATTACCCTTGGCACTTTAAGTTTTATCACTTTGCCATGGGGCCTCTAGCCTTCAAAGCAGTGGGTGTGACCTGAAACTGTTCAAAGTGGTTTCCTGCCATAGGTCACCTCTGTTAAGCCCTGAGGTTTTGAAGTTAGATTAATGACAATTACCAGGTAACCTGTCTTCTCACCATGACTCCTCTCAATCAATCAGCATGGTTTTCAGCACCTGTAAGGAAAGATTTTGCTGATAAAAGATAGGCACATGGCAACTGAATATTTAAAAATATTCCACAGAGTATTTAACTTTGAGCAATTTTGAAAACAGTACCTTACTTATAAGGCATTTGTGGGTTAGAAATTAAAAAGTACATAACCAGCAGTTAGGAAAAAAAGTATTTGAATGTCTAAAGGACAATAAGTCCTTAAAGTTAACGTTAGTAAATTACTACATCTATTTATACACTAAAATCTTTGCAAAGAACCCCCCCAAAGATATAGTTAGTTTAATAATTAATGTAAATTATTTGATTAAATTTCCTTTTTTTGGAGATGGTTTGTTGGCAAGATTTTAAAATTAGATCTCTTAAGATTGTAGGACTACTGATGGTCTTTATACTTACTGTGACAAATAGAATGGTTTTATTTGTGTAAATGATTTTGCTCAATTAAAATTTTTTTTTGTTTTGTAAAATGTTTTTATCTAAGTTTTTCCCCCATAACTTTGTTTATATTTCTGTCTTTTTAATGAAATAGTTTATGAAATCATCCAACAGTTTAATATTGAATTTTTAGTTACATTATAATGGGGTTTTTAGTTTTATTTACTATCTGATGTTTTTTGTTGTTATTTTCTATTGTTTTATTTTTTATTTGCATTTATCCAACAATCTTTTTGATGCACTAAATAAATATTAAAAATGTGTTGGAAAAAAAAAAGGTTTTAGTGAAGGCAGAAAAGATCAGTTCACAAGCAATGATTGCATTGTGATGTCCTTATTACGATTGGCTTTCAGGGGAAAAAAAGACATTGACTTTTGGTTCATTTGAAAACTAGGGTGTTATTAAAAAGTCTTTCTATTTTAAGATGAAAATTTTAAAAAGTTTTGTAAAAGTCAATAAACCGACTGTTAACAAAATGATATCACGATAAATGTTACATAAGGACACTAATGTGGGATGCTTAACTTGTAAGGGTACTGTGTGCATTAATTTGATTCTAGTTTTATGTTTCTAAAACGTCTTCATACAGTAGATAAGGCAATATGCTCACTAAACCTTTTATATTCCATGTACAGGCACAAAAATGAGTAAATAAAAAGGATAAAAGTTTTACACTAAGGAACAAAAGTACACGGTATGTCAGCAAATGTAGTATGATAGATTTTATTCAACCTCATAACTTTTCATAAAGTCAAAGATAAGCTATTACTTTTGACTCTGTCATTTAAATTATCAAATTTTGAACATGGAATTAATATCATGCTGTCTGGCAATATTAAAGGAAAAATTTAATACTAAAAATTACTTTGTAAAATAATATTTTTCTATCAGTCTTCATAAATATTAATTTTTTTATTATTATTACAAGATCTTTAATCCTTTTTTTTTTGTGGATTTACTTAACCTGGTTACTGGCTTCTAGATATGTTAACCACTAAATTTCAGTGGAAAATTTAGGAAAGATGACACTGTCAAGGAAACCTTATCAGATAAAAGAGAGAAAACTGCAGTGTCCAGAGAAAAGCAACAAAGGACTGGCATGGAAAGTGTGGGAGAAATCATTCTACTGGCTAAAGACCAAATATAGTTTATGACCCATCAAGGATCAACCAGTGACTGTCAGCATAACAAGTGCACACACACACTATGTACACTGCTTACCTAATCTATGCTTATATCTTTAAGGATTAAGGTTAGTCATCAGTGGATGCTCAGATGTAAAATAGCCACCTGGCAATTTGTGTGATTGTAGTTGAGAACTGAGTCAATGGCTAGTTTTAATCTGCTTAGTTTGTCAAAATTAAAATAACGAATATGTTGTAATATTGCGTGCAGTTTATATATTCAGATTTACCAGTTTATAATAAGCAACAAGTGACAGCAATAGTTTTAAATGAGAATAAGACAACATTAGTTTTTGTTGAGGTTATGTTCAACTTTAGATATAGATGTAGAAAGCAGTAAGATGGACAGGAAATTTTAAAAACATAGATAGCTCCTTTTGTCAAACCCTCCACAAGTCAAGCTTATGAAAAAAAAATTACACAATCTGCTCCAATTACCTGACTTGACAAAGCATTTCAGGCAGAAAATTTATGATTACAAAAGAACCAGTTCCTAATATCTGATTAATAGTTTTTTTTTTAATTTGCATTTATGACCTCTGGTTTTATATATATATGTTATATAATTGATATAAAAACCTATCTAAACTTGTGTTTGTTACCAGAAAAATTTTTATTTCAATCATGTTACTTTTAAAATGTCTCTAGGTTAAACTATGTGATCAAAACCTTTAAAATCTTTATAGTTATCAGCCTTAAGATATAAACTTACATATTGCTGCTGACAGTTTTAGGTACTTTTTATTATTTCATCTAAATTCTCATCTGCTAGTTTTGTAATGGTAGCACCATCTAGTTTATATGAGTAGTTGTTTATTTCAATATTTCTTAGTCTAAACGTTAAATTTCACATGCCATGTTTTTGACCAATCTCATACTTGCCAATTTTCCAAAATTTTCATGGGGGAGACTTCGGCAATCTGAGTTGCAAAGCACTCAAAAATGTAAACAAAGAACAAAGAAAACGTAAACACTCATGATTGCTTTCAGAAAACAACCTCTTATATAGATGTATGGAAATTTTGTACAAAATTACGGCTTCGTGATTTAATTTTAACAAACTGTGAAGTTTTAGTTAATGACACTTGCAAACAAATGCACTGGGAAATACATGTACTAGATCTGGAACATGCATTTTTGAGTGAAAGTTAACTTAACTCCACAGCATATATAAAATTAAATTGACCAGAGTATTGTTGCAATACAACAATGTACGTACAATACAGTGCTTGGCATTCTGACCACAAATAGAACATCTATGATTTATTAATACAAATAAATATCTTTGACAAATGACTTGTCAGTTTACAAACAAACACAAGTGAAAATAGTCAGAAAATGTGTTTGAATACTGGCATCAATAATACATATAAAAGCGACATTTTTTTCAAAATAAAAGGTTTCTATTTTACCTTGCAAAATGCACTTGTCTGGGATGTTGAGCATTTTCTAACCCAAGGAAAGTCTATCTCTCGTGCTGGCTGGTATTTTGTTTCACATTTTTGGCGTTTAGGGTTTTTTTTTTCGATAGAGTATGTACTATCTTCATGACTTGTTGTCTACCAAAATATGGCAGGTTGTTGGTGTCCATGTTTGCCTAAAGCCCAGCTGGCTAGTTTGTATCTGGCTAAATCACTGTCCAGTCTTTGTAGTGTGCTCTGCCCCAGGCGTGGTGGTCCAAGTCTTTTTACTGCTGGCTCCAATAGGAGTGTGGCGCGATTGCATCAGTCCTACTGTGGTAACAAGTCAAGTTCCAGCCCCTGTCACCAGGCCAGCATGTATTGTTTGTTTCTATCAGGGTGGCAGAGTGACAGGAAGTTGTGGGGGGCCAGTGATGCAAGTGTGAGTTACTGCAAAGGCCTGTGATGCAACTGGGAGTGCCTGCCATGGGAGACAAGCTTGTGGAGTGGCAGGTGGCTATATGGCCAAATGGCAGAGATGATAGTGTGAGCCATGCACAATGGGACAATGGGTTTGCTGATTTCTGATTGGTCAAAATATGAAACTCACAAAATATTGACTATGGGAGACGAAAAATCGGGTTGTTTTCACATTTTATAGAGAGGGTTCTTAAAAATCGCAAGAAATGAGTCTTTTTTTATGAAAAAAGTGGGAGGGTGGGAGATTTATTAAAAATCGGGAGACTCCCACCAAAATCGGGAGAGTTGGAAATTATGCAATCAAATAAATGAGCTAAATTAGATTGTAAACTCCTATCATTATTATAACTCTATGATGTAATTTGGTATAATTTATCTTAAAAAAAGAATAGGTCCAACTTATCTTAAAACTGATTTATATAATTACTATTAGCTACTTGGAAGTTATCACTTGTCATTAATTATTTTGTCTAAAAGATGGCTGTTGTATCTTTTTGACCCTAAAGCATGATTTTTTTTCTTCAAGTTTAAATAATACAGATGAGAAAGGAATGTGCTTTATCTTTAACATTTTCAAGATTTTTACCTAAAAAAAATGAATCTATTAAATCTGTGTATGCTGGTACAACTGAATTACATTTAATTTTTTCTGATTTATCAGAATTTACAGAACTATTAGTTTTAGAATATAGTACAAAATTGTTTTCAAAACAGTCTTTTCAACAGATGATCCCCCAGTAGACCACTCACAAATCAGGGTTTTTGAATGACTTTTCAAAAAACCCTTATTTGTTATTTTGTTCTTAGCGTGCATGGCACCACATTGCAAAAGAAAATAGTAGAATAATGCTTTTTTGAAAAGACATTCAAAACCTAACTTTCATGTGGTTTACTGAGGGATCATCTATTGAAAAGACTGTTGTAAGGATACTACATTATGAATGAAAAAGGAACCACAGCTTTGGCTGTGGCTGATGAGATGTAGTCAGAGTTAGGGCTAAATGGAGTTGGTCATCCTTAGCTAGGTGTAAAATCTGGATGATGTGAACCTTAACATGACATAAAGTTCCTCAGTAAATAGCCATCGAATCTTGGTAAGCTAAAGCAACTAATAATGATTTCACAATGTACATGACCACAAATAGTAACATATGCCATTGGGTAGTTTTTATCTTTTTGAAGCAAGATGGCCAAAGATGCTTTCTGTGATTTTTATGCCTTAGGATATATTTCATACCAAGGTAACAGAAACACAGTTACCATGCTTCACGAGTGCTTAGCTTGGTGACTGTTAAGTCCTAAATATGTCTTTGTGCAGTGTACAACATGATTATCTGCCCACTGGGTCTAATTTATGGCAAAAATAAGTCATGGACCATTTCTGAAACGATTTTTTGGATTTAGTTAAAATCTTGTCTCATAAACTCCAGTTTCACAACAATAGCTATCTTCTGCTTGCAGCTACTGATCACTGAAATGTGGATTTTGTCATGTATGTGAAATGAAGCAGCATTTTTTTTTACTCAAGCATCTGATGGTTGAGGCTCTGTATCTTTGGAACTAGTGTGAGTTTTTTTTGGGACCTCAATGAATTTTCAGTAGGTTTCTTCAAAATCTCAGACTTTGAGTGGGAACTTTCTTGATTTGATGCAAAATGACCCAGGCTTTACATATGCCAAAACATGTACCAATGCTTCTGAAAAATGCATATCAGCAATGCAGTTGATGCCTTGAATTTCTAATTAAATGAAGTACTTTATCTTTATTTCTGTAGCTGGAGCCAGTGTAGGTGGAAAAGACCCACCACATTCTGGTATGCTGTTGCATTGTCACTCTGAAATAAAATCTTGTTGACATGAGGAAAGTCCACTTGCATATGCATGATAATGGAATCCATATTCAACAGCACTGTACTAGTTTTGCTAGTTGTTTTCAATAATATGGTCATATTGAATAGCTGAAAATGACAACTGGCCTGTCTTATCTGGCTTCCCATTGATTTTATAATGCAAAACATTCTCCGCTAGCTGAATCCACACTTTTCATGTTGTTGAACTGTGCTTTCTCTGGCTTGACCTTTACCTTGTAGTCTATCACAGCAATCATTTCATCATTCCCCAACCCAGTAACCATTTCCTGTATTACATTCCACTGCATATCATGTACTTAGTACAGTTGGGCCTTTGACACACATTTCTAAACTGTTTCCTTAACATGTGCATTGGTTAGTTTTACCTGAATATCAGCAAAAGGTTGTATGCATGCACCAAAGTAAATGGGATTGCTTTATTGAGGGCCATTATTGGTCATAGGATTTTGAAGTCCAAAGAAACTAGAGTATGTAATGTTGCAATCTTTATCTAATGGATGGAATTTCAGTTGAGAAAATTCTTCGTGTACATTGTTTCAGATCTATAAACAGTATTTCCTATCTCATTTATAAAAAATTGGTGCAGCAATTCAAAGTTGTATGACATTGCTTTATGTATTTTAATCCACAGCCTTTAAGCCTACTTGTCCACCTGATTTTACACTATTGCGTACTTCCTAGGATGCTGAGTGTCCAAATTCCTTTGGATTGGAAAATATTGTTAGATATCCCAACATGAATTGTGGCTGCTTTTGTCATATAATAGCTGGAATATTGTGATAATGGTCATTAACCTTTATTTTTTTGTGATAGCATGACAATCTTCTCATGAGACAGTAAATCCAAGTAGGTGCTCCACCTTGATATCATTAAACTGAGACTTTGAAATTTCAGGTTTATTGAGCAAACTGTCTTTTTGAGATTGTTATAAAATCAGCTCACATATCACAAAGCCATCTCTGCTAACTTGGAAGTATCCAGTTATATTAGTAGCAACACCTTTACTACTCTTATGTTGGCTCATCATTCATGTGTCCAGTTGAAGATATGTGCTCCAAAATTCTGTTAATTGTATTCTTGTCAAAAGTCTTGCATACTTAAATGACCTTTTTTAGTAGCTTGATCATGCTGCTGATCAGGTTATTGTATCTTTTTTAGTGTTTCATGCTCTCTATTGCTGTGGAACTTCAGTTTTCATTTTTTATTGTATGACAAAGTTATTGTAAACTTGGAAAGGAATGATTTTTGTTGTGTCTGCAGCGACTCTTATTGACATGTTGACTGCATTGTGCTTACACATTCCTGGATGCTCAGCAAGTGTAGATTTCAGTCCATTAACTTATTTATAATGGATCCATTTATGCAGTTGAAATGCACATTATAAATTGCTCAAAATCTTCAGTGGCTTAGTTGTTTTCTTGAGACCTTGGGCTCAACATGCTTCCCAGTTTTAATTGACATTTGGGCCCACAAATTTTTGTTCAACATGTTGAATATGAAACACTAGAATCAGCTGCTTTTTTGGTAAATAATAGCTCCCATGCTTGTGCATTATCTGCTCAACCAATAAACTATAATGATGACATTCACATCTTTAATACTTTCTGCATTGCTCATACCTTGTTTAAGTCTGCATTGGAACTATCCATAAAATGTTGGCTGCTCTAAAGAATGTTTCTTTTGCTCCTTAGCATTTCTAAGGTTCATGAGACACTTTTCACCAAAAGAAGCCCAAAAATATCAAAACAATGTACATGGTCAAAATGGAGTTTATGGGAGTTACGCAGGTGGAAGTGCAAACTTTGAGGAACCAGTTCTTGATGGAAATTCAATTAATTTTGAAGGAAAAAAACTTGTATTTGTTTAATGAAATGAAGCTTTTCTGCATAAACACATTGATTGGATAAAATTATAAATAGATCAATAAATAATTTTTGAAAAGCTGGTAATACTTGGAAGGGTTTACTTGTGGATTGGCTGTTAAAAATGTTATTAATATAAGCTATATACAAAGTAATTTTGATTGGGTGATATTTTTTGTAGTTTATATCGCATTTTTGAATTAAAAATGTTAAGTAAAAGTTTTGTACTTAGAAGTTTATAAATCTATTTTTATATATAAGAGTGGCTGCAAATAATCTTTTTGCTTTCCTTAGTTACAGATGCATCTTATAGAGAGCTATGCTGTATGGCTTGAGAATAAAAGAAGATATTTTAAAATAATTTTTTCTTGGATTGGAGATGGGTGGCAGCTGTGGAGTTTCATAAAGAAAAAAGCTTGTGATACTGGTTTCTTTTGACAAATATGAGCTTTCAGAGTAAACTGGGAGCCAGAGTTCAGGCTTCAAACACCTTGTGAATGTGTTGCTAAAGTGTTTGTATAGCTGCCACCTTTTTAAATGATGTTGGAAATGTTTTTTTATTTATTAATCCACTATAGCATAACATTTCTGTCTCTCTCTCTCTTTAGAAAAAATATGCCAGGCAGGGTAGAACAATATTGGATTAGCCTGGGGAGTTCAGTTTGGGAGGGATTAACAGCCATTGTGTTTTTCTTTTTGTCACAGTGGTGAGGAGTTAACTCTCACTTTATGCCAGAACCTGAATTTAACCTAAATTAGTAGTAATTATTTGTGCATAACCCATTCCAAGTTTTATTACACAAAGCATGTGATTTGTCCATAAACAGTTGTCATGAAATTATTTTTAAACTTTCAGGCTCCATTTCTGCTTAGTAGTTACAAATATTTTTAAAGATTCTTGATATAATTGATGTACTTAAATTTTTCTTTTTATTTTCATTGTAGGATGGTCTGTTTTACTCACCTTTTAGATAAGCTGTTAGTAGATTTTAAGTAAATCTCTAAAAAAGTGGAAAGTGTTAAAATAGTTTGTTTAAATTTTTTTCAAAGTTAAATACTAATGTATTAAGAAATTAATAATTTTAGAAATAAGTTAAATATATAAAACAAGAAAAGACTCTGATGTATATTAAAGAAGCAACAGAATGAACAAAATTTGCAACTTCCAAAAATCAGAATATATTTGTTGTGTTTTTTCAATCTCTTGCTCCAAAATTTAAATAATCAAATGTCACAGATCCTATTCTTTTTTAACATTTCTTCTGGTATTTACAAAATTCCTTGTATTTGTAGAAAGCTGTATACAAGGATTGATCAAAAAGTTCTTGGAATCAATTTATTCTTACAAAACTAAAGAACAAAACAATTAAATTTATGGAATAAATTTATTCTTACAAAACTAAAGAACAAAACAATTAAATTTATCCTTTTCAAAGTAGTCTCTTCCTGATTGAACAGAGTGATTCCAGTAATTCTGCCATTTTTTGAAGCATCTTTGGTATTCTTCTTTTGGAGTGGCTTTAAGTTTATTGGTCACATTTTAGATTATGGTTGGCATTTACTGAAATCACTTTCCATTTATGGTGTTTTATTTGGGAAAATGAAAAATAATCATTTGGTGCAAAATCTGCTGAATATGGTGAGTGGGAAAGCAGTGGAATGTTGTGCTTGGCCAAAATTTCTTATCTGGAGAATGCTGAATGTGATGGTGTATTATTGTGATACAATGTTCACAAACACGACTCTCATTTTTCCAGCTGCTTCTTTCGAACTGCATCTCTTAGGTGTTTCAGAATGGCTAAATAAAACTACCAATTCACCCTTTGACATTGTGGAACAAACTCATGGTGCACAACACCACCATTGTCAAAAGTACAATCATCATCATCTTAACATTTTATTGCACCTGTCTTGCTTTCTTTGGTTGAGGTGACAATGGTTCTTCCACTGAGATGACTGACCTTAGTCTGTGTTGTAGCCATAAACCAAAGTTTGGTTACCTGTAATGATGTTCTTTCAGTTCTAGAATGAGAACTTGTGGGACAGACTTTGCCAAGACCCCTCCCAAATCTCTAGTCAAAATTGTTTGGCCTGCCACTTCATCATGAACACTGACTGATTCCTCACTCTGCGAGGTTGATGGATGGCTGGAGCGTGGATCATCATCAACAGAAATCTAACCATTTTTAAACCAAACAGACCATTTAAATTATTTTATATGGCTTAGAGCTTCATCCCCAAATGTGTTTTTTAATATTTTATAGGTTTTTGTCACTGTCTTACTGAATTTCAAACACGTGTTGCTTCTTCAAGTCAGATATGCTACAATGGGACAGAAAAATAAGTATGTCTGCACAAAACAGAGTGTCACTCAAGACTGAGACAAGATGGTGGCTTTCTGTCAGAGGTGTGATGTCAGCAAGTGTTGCCAACAATGCCATTTGTTTAATATCCATATAGTATATTTAATTTTTCTGCAATAAATCTAGTTATGGAACTTTTTGATCAGATCATGTAATAGTCAGACCAGGAGATGACCTCAATATCTCATTGTTGCAACAAATAAACAGGCAAAGAAAATGGCAAAACTTTGAAATATCAGTCCAATATCTCAGACAAACCACTGGAATGAGTGTGACAAAAAGAATCAGTACTAACTTGTAGTTTTTTGATGTGATAAAGCAGTAAATATGGATTACACATCTAGCTAATAATATTTGGTATTTAGCCCTAGAGGATTTACATAGAGATGTCTCTGGCATGGCACCCTTCTGTTCTGTTGTTATTTGCCTATATAAAGTATTTGAAATAATGCACAAATAATGAGTAATTGCAAACAAAAACAAAATGAATTCAGTCTGCAGTGCATTAGTATCTGGTATGTATGCCTTTTTGCTTTATATAGAGCATAACACCATATTTTCATTCTCCCATACAGGTTATCATTGTATGACTGTGGAATGTCATTTCAAATATCATGTAGTTTTTTCTATAATTCATCAAAAATGTTTGGTTATTGTTTGATTTTTATATCAGGACTTTATTCAGGCCAAGGTATCTTTGCAAATGTTTCATTAACCTCTTTATGTTCTAGATAGTTTTCCACTAGCTGCATGCTTAGGGTCATTTTCATGTTGGAAGATAGTTTCCACCCAATGAGATGTCTTCTTAATGGAATATCATGATGGGTGAGACCTTGTCAGTATACCTTCAATTTTATGCAAATCTCTGGTACCCTTGGCTGATATGCAGTCTCATACTTGTGTTGATCTACTCCCTTCCTTTAATGTATCTGTTGTACACTGATTGATCTACTGCACCCTGGTCAGCCTTCCAATGAACTACCATTGATTATTGCCAAACATTTAAAATTTGGACTCATCTATAAAGAGGAGCTTCCAGTCTGGTCATCCTAGTCTTTCATTTCTGCTGCTATTTCAGCTTTGTTGTTTGTTTGCTTCTTGGCAAAGATTTTAAGGCAGCAATATGTTCATTGAGACCACTTCATGGTAATGTGTGTCATACTGTTCTGGAAGGAAAATTAACACCCATACTTGCAGCTGTGTTATTTGCAAGATTTCTACTAGCTTGTTGTTTATCACATAGAGAATATACTCTGAGGTACTTAACAAAACTTATGAAGAGTTTGCGCTTCCTTCCTTGACTTTGTATGTTGCCAACAGTATCAGTCTTACATTTCCTCCTCAGTGTCTTGCATACAGTTCCTTCTTAAACATGGAGTTGAGGTGCAATCTGCCACATGGAGTAGCTAATCTTCACTGTGTAAAGACTGATTTCTGTATGCTTGTCATATGATATTTCCTTCCTGGAACCAAAGTATTCACTACCCATTTGTTACAGTATCACTGTGCCTATACATGTATAGTCCGGCAGGTATGTGATTTTCTGATTTTGCTTGTATGACAACAATTCACAGTGTACTATATCAACACATGAATGTACTTGGGAACATTTAATTTTTACACATGAGATGCAATTCTATTATGTATTTGCATTTTATACCAAGTTTTTCCCTGTTTCTGTAATTCCAATGCTGTATATGTATTGTAATCAATTCATTTCCTGGGCATGTTTGAAAAGTTAATTTCTTTTCCTTCACCTATTTGTTTCAAAAGATATATTTTCTACTGAAAGAAGTTAAATGGAAAAAGCCTAACTCTCAAATATCCACCACTCTGATTGGTCATTTTTCTGTCTAAAAACTAATTAAACAGTGCATCTGAATTTTGCTTCTGTTTATTGATCACCATGAGAAATCTTACAAATAAAGAAGATGAGATGATAAATGTAGTTCCAAAAAAGACCAAAAAAATGCAGCCAACTTTGTTAAGTTTCAAATAGTCATCAGGTAATTAAACCATTTCTAATGGTTTACAAAGTAATTATTTATATTTTGGCTTAGTTTATATGCCTGTTTTTTATTATACTACCTGTAAATTATCTGTGATCAGTAGTTTAGCATGCTAAAAAAATTTGACTTTGTTAATAATATGTTTGTTATGGAAATATCAAGGATACATGCTTTATGAGCATATATTTGATATCTCTAAATGCATCAGCATCTGCCATTCGATGATAACCATTGTTTTATACATATACGTACACTATTTATTACATAGAAATGTAACACAATTTAACAATACATTGTTAATATCTAATAATTTTATATATGGAATTATGCATAATAAAATTTGTCAGTCACATAGCAAAGTTTATATTGTGGTTTTTTGATTTATAACTGTTTTAAATGTATATTTATATTCTTACATGTTACAAACACATTTAAAAATAGATGTTATAAATAAACTTATCTGCACTATAAAAATATATTTATACATTTGCTTACATGTATTGTATTTATCTGCTGCATTGTTTTATCTGCAACTTGCCTTAAGCTCTGGTTATAGTTATTTACTCATTCTTACCTTTTTTTTGGTTTATTTCAAGTTTGCCAATTTCATGTGTACTCCCATCACCAGCATCACCAAGTGTGGCACAAGACTATTCATCTTTAGAAATTACAAAGAAAATCAGACATACTGAACCAGATAACCTTACAACAAAACAGGTGATGGCTTTCTTCCAACAAGCTTTGGATGAAGAAACAGGCTGATGCATTACCCTCTCATTTGGTTTCTCTGAAAGAAATATGTTAATTTGTTGAATTAAAACTGTAAGCGAAATTAGAAATACCATGCACCTTGGACTTGCCTCAAATTATATTTGATGCATCATTAATCTCCACATTTCAACCAAGAGACATTTTCAGCCTGTATTAAGTTCCTTTGACTTATTACAATAGTCAAACAGGACATGCTCCACTGAACGTTATCTTGCTTAGCAAAGAATTAAAAATAAGAGAAAGAAGAGTAGTTTCTTCATTTGTCTACTGCCAGAGAAAAATGGTTCAGCAACTACCACTGGTTGGCTTTAGCCCTTCCATACAAGGAGTACCACGCTTAGCGTGTTGTATTTTCCCATTGGATGGCAAACATGGAAGGACAGAAATCTCTATACTTTAACTGTACACCAACTGGAAAGATGCTCCTTAAGATCTTCAGAAGCAAGCTACTATGGAGCATTACATTATGTCAGAAAGATTGAAGGTTTTATTGCAAGGGGAAATAAGAGATGGTGGAGAAAAATAGGAAAACCATGAAATCAATTATCAGAGACCTGATATTTTGTGGCAGATATGGTCTTTCATTAAGCAGCCACTGAAATGACCTGGAGAATAAGGACGTTTTCTTGGGTTGTGACTTATGATTGAATCAGTGACATGTCACTAGAAGAACTCTTGAAGAAGGCTATAAGAAATTGCACCTATGTTTCTAAGCCAGCAGAAAATAAACTTTTGTGTAGAATATTAAAGAACAAGGAATTGGGCTTCTCTACTCCATAAATGCAGAGGATGTCACATATGTAGCCAGTTGAGAGCAACTTGAATTGGTTTTTACTATGTCAAGAATGGAACACCAAAATAATGACTTCCTACTTTCTGGCAATGTGAGAATATCACTGGAGAAACAATCACACTTACTATGATGTTTGCACTAAAGAATGTTGGATTTAATTTAAAAGATTGTAAGTTTTAAAACTATGTTTGTGCTAGCAGTATGGCTGATAATGTGTGTGGTGTAGCAGCCAGGTTCACTGCTATAAAGCAGTGGTATTTAACCTGGAGATAATTTGGCCTTTTTTGGAGGGTAAAAAGCTTTTAAATTTAGCAATATTTCAGTAATTCATTCATCATGACTATACTTTTGTAGTGCACCAAGAACACTTCATACTCGAAAGTCCCAGAAACATCAAGAACACACCCAATCCTATAAATAGGCAGTGTTCAACTACTATTCCTCTTTTGGCCATCAGTTTCTGAATTGTAGGTGTGTCTTGTGATAAGCTCATAATTTCATGCATAATCTTAATCTTGCTGAGCATACAATTTTGATGTGATTTATTAAAGTGCTTTGTGTTATTATTTTGTGGAATAATTTTTGCTTGCATGTGGGATTTCAGAAAGCTACAATCTGTGACCAGTGTTTTTATATTCTCCCTGAAATGAGTGAACCATTACTCTTTTAAAACAATGTTTATGAATCAAGGCTCCAGCAAAGAAATGGTCATATATGGAACTGTTTTTGAAATGGGGCTTTACAAGCTTTGTTGAAAAGTTTATTGAAAAGCCTTGTGTATATTTTGCAGCAAAGTCCTTAGTGTGGAGAGTTTGAAACCCAGTAAATTGAAGAACCATTTAAATGAAGTCATGTAGAGTTTGTAGAAAAAAACACTGAATTGAATGCAATCTGAAATATGTCCATCCAAATTCAACTGGTTATTTCTCACATGAATGAAGCTGTTCTCAAAGCTTCCTGTTGTATTGCTCTCCATATTGCTCAGTGTAAGAAGTTCCATTTAATCAGAGAGGATGTCATCAAGCCATATCTTGTTGAAGCAGAAAGATTTGTCCTTGTGGGGAACAAGTGAGAAAGATGAACCAGATATTTTTGGATTGCATCATGAGAAGCCAAATCTCTGAAATGAGGAAGGACATTTTGGATCAGTTAGTTGCAGAAGTGAAAGCAAGTCTCTACTTCATACTTCAGATGGATCAATCAGCAGATGTTATCTCTTGTGCACAATGGATTGCATATGCTTGATACTGAAAGATAACTCTGTGAGAGAGGATCTCTGAACTGCTGACCACCACTACTCATGAAAAAGATGTAGTCAGGATGTTGGAGGATTTCATTGATGACAAGAAGCTGGAGTGAGTGAAGTTAGTTGGCATATGCACTGATGGGGCAATGTTGGTGATGGGCATTCATTCTGGGTTCCAAGCATTCACGAAGCAGATTGCTTCACAATGGCACATCCATCCACTGCATGGTTTATCGATATGCTTTGGCTGTGAAGATACTGTCTCATTGGTCTTGTCAATGCATTTTTTGAGGCTTCTAAAATTTTAAATCATATCTGAGGTAGTAACATAAACTCCAGAATGGTCAAAGTGTTATGTGAAGAGGTTGGAGTTTAAATTCAGTGTAGTACTTTTGTTTCAGATGGAGGTTTACTGGATATCACAGGGGAAAGTCTTTCACCATGTGTTGGAACTGAGAGAAGAAATGCCAATGAAAAACTGCTAAAGAGAAAGAATTTTGTGAAGATGATAGACCATACATTCATTCTAAAGCTGGCCGATCTCACAGATTTTTTTTGATGAGATCAATCAGCTAAACCTCTCACTACAAGGGAATATGGTGAATATTCTCATAGTTAAAGACAAGATTGCCAGCTTTCTTTGTAAGATCCAGCTTTATCAATGTAGAGTTCAGATTGTTGTTTCCATGTTCTCTGAATTGACAACACCACTTTAGGTGAACAAAGAGAAGTGTCCATTTACTGATTATATCATTTGGCATTTATTTTCCATGGAAGAGTCTGTCAGTGGATACTTCTCTGGTATGGAACACCATGAGAAGAATGCATGGATTGTGAAAACTTCTTCAATGGAGGAAGGAGTCATCAACATACTCTAATTCTTCATTCCATTTGCTTCAAAGTATTTCTATGAGGCTGGCTTTTCTAAGATCACTATTGAAACCAAAGCAAGGATCAGATTGGATCTGTCTGGCTCATGAGTCTGATGTGCTCTCAAGAAGAAGCATTTTCAACCATCACATTGATGCTTTCATCTGTAAAATATTGCTTTTCATGTGTTTGAAATTACTTAAAATAGGACTAGTGATGCCATGGCATAAGAATTATTGATCTTTCTTTTTTCTAAGTTAATATTTTTTTAAATAATTAATGGATTTAAATAACTTGGGAAAATGATGAGAATGAAATAAAATTTTGTAATTCTTTCTTAATTTTTCTTTTCTCATATATGTCATTAAAAAAGGGAGGAGATAGTTAAGGTTTCCTTGGCTAGCTTGAAGGGTAACAGTGCAAAAATGGTTAAATACCATTGCTGTAGAGGACCACAAGGCACCATGTATACATTGTGCAAACCATGAGATAAACTTGGTTCTCTGCCATGCAAGAAAAATCACTGCAATGTGCTGAAAGATGGGAAACCCGCCATTTCTAGGCAAGTTTCTTGAGCATCCAAAGTGCATGCATGCCTTGGAGCAATGCACTGATGATTTGAACAGACAAAAAGAAATCTTAATCAGGCTACCTCCACAAGAAAGCTTACAATAATGTATCAGATGAGATGAGTAGACAAGCATACACACCACAGTAGACAACTTGCACAACATGTATGAACTTTAAGCCAAGGAGTCATGTGGTACCATTGCTTCAAGTGATTTTCTTGTGCTCTTTGAGACTACAAGATACTTCTCCGTTTATGAAGATACTTAGCAGGATATTACAGCACCCAACTATTGATGTATTTGAAGCTAAAGCAGAAGTGAAGCTGATGAAGGAGGCACTTCAGATTGTTAAGGAAAAGAGTGATGAGATACTCCATACTGTTTATCAGAAGATGAAGAACAAAGCTTTTTTATGGCAATGAGATCACAAAACTAAGGACTTGTGACTGCCAGACATTGAGGAAAAATGTGGATAGAGGATTGGTGGTGACAGCCTGCTGGCAGTCAGTATTTCTGGACATGTTGGACTGCATGCTTTATAAAATGAGTAACCACATTTGATGAAATAGTCCAATCTACTCTGTTGAGATTTTGCTTGTTACCATCAAATGTTAACCAGCTCATGTCAGAAAATTAGCAGCAAATCCTAGATTTTTAACACAGAGATGTTCACCACTAGCAAAAGTTAGCCAAGAAATGCTGCATTGGGAGATTGAAGAAATGTGATTACCAAACCAGCAACAATCAAGGAGACACTACAACATTGATGTTGTTGGCTCCATCAGTGGTGCCAGTATGGAAAGCATAAATTCAGCTCTGAAGTTTATGATGACATATAGATAAAAGTGAATGACTAAAAACAGAATTAATGTATTTTTATTTTTGTTTTGTCCATAGATATGTAGAAATGAACTTAGATATGGTTGTTAACACATTGGCCTTTAGAAATTAAAGATGTATATAACTACAAAAATATTTTAAATTAATGTAGTATTAAGATTAGTATCTTATTTGTAATTTAATTGTCTTGTCTTTAATTATTATTTACTCTCTTTTTTTTAAAGCAAAATAAATATTTAGAAGTTAGAATGCATTTTATTGTTTTCATTTGTCCTATGATTGTAAAATAAACAAGAAAGTCACACAATGATCCAAAGATGCAATGATTTATATAAATCAGAAATGAAAAAAACAAAATAAAAAGACATTATGTTACAGAAATTATATTTTAAGTTAATGAAAGAAATTTTCTCATTAGCCAGTTCTTCTATCTCAGGACTGAATAACCCCATGTACCCTTTATCTTTTTTCAAATTGGTTCCATCTTTCTCAATATTTGGATCTGTCATTGTTTAATTTAATCCATAGCAAAAAGCAAAACATTTTTGTTTTTAATTGTGTATGACATCATCATTATGAGTTGCTTTGATAAAGCTGGTAAAAATTAGTTTTTGTTTTTTTAAAATTTTTTTTAGAACTGCAGAGTTTCCTCTTGCTTATTATACATTTATAATTTTTTGTGTACCTTACTGCTGTTCAACTGTTATTAGCCACAAGTCTTTTGCAAACTGAATTTTACTGAGCTAATCCACATAGACTGGCTTGGTTATTCTTTGATTACTCAGTCACTGAACATTATCAGTTTAATTCAACTCTCTTTCACCAGCCAGGCAATCAGAATACAACGAAAAATACATTTTCAGCTGTTTATCTGTAAGAAAGAAATGGTGTTATAATGTTCTAACTGATTTAATTATCCAGCATGCACTTAAAGCTGTTATAACTGTCTTGTTAACTTCAAAGAAAGAAATATATATACTATTGTATACTTGACTACATTTGTGTGCTCAGGTTTCTATAACAAAAATATAACATCAGAGAATTTCACCATTATTACTGATGGTTTATGCAGCAAGTTGCAAATTTTCTAAAACATGTTTTGTGGGAATTTATAGAAATACACAAAAATATTATATTGCTTTGTAAGAAATTGCTTTTTTTTATTTCAGTGAGGTTGATGAAAATAGTTTTATGCATTACATAACCATGGTATTCATGGGAAGTATTTTTTCAGAGAAAAGTTCTTTGCAGACTGTATCTGATAATTGGATGTCTTATGAATTCTCACTTGAAAAGCAAATGTAGGAATAAATTTTATATTTGAAACCCTGTAGATTATTTACTATTGATAGAAAACTAAACAAAACAACAAAATAAACAAAAAAAATGCAGCATTTAAAATCTATAATCAGTCAAATGCTATCATAAAAACATTTTAAAATGCTGGACATTTTTATTTGTACAGTTTCAAATAATTACAGAGAATATTAGTAGTTATTTCATAAGCAGAGTATAAAATTCAGTTTGGTTCATTTTTCATGTAGTTTTGCATTATCTGAAAGGCAATTCATATGATTTCACCTGTTCACGTACATTAATAATATTAGTTCTGTTTCTTTTGTTTCTTGCATGTTTTAGCTTTCAGAATTTGAAGTTGAACATGAGATGAATACTCTTTTATCCTTTATCAGCGTCCTCAAGGTATGAAGCCTTGCCATTGTACTCTTCTTCAGACCAAAACAAAAAGCCAGTGTTGTGTACACACAGTGCATTGAAAAGGTTTTTGAAGAATAGATAAAGTTTATTGTTGTCGTCATTGTATGCTTTACCAGTTATCGGGGTTTCAGATCTCTATCTTGGTTGCAGTATTGGGATCATGTGTTTTCATATTGAGACTTAAAGTTACATTAAAAAATAAATTAACAAAATACATCAAATATTGGTCAGTACACATCTTAAGGAATCATGATAAATAAATAAAGTTTTACGTTAAACTTAACAAAGGTCTATTTTCAATCAAAGGTCTAATTTATTAAATAACTGCAAAGAGTAAAACAGTTGTAGTTTATCATATTTACTGAAAATTGATATAGATAGATAATTCTATACAAATTGATAGTTTTACTCAGTGGATATTTATATTTAATTATTTTGTACTTGTTTTATGCTGCAAATATCTTTTTCTATTAGCTTTACTTGCTTCTTATAATTAATGCATCTTAAATCATTTTATTTTACCATTTAGTCATCCCAGTGATATGAGTCAGTTTCTTTTAAAATTTAAAAAAAGTTTTCAATTATCTTCATCGTAATGCCTGTTGTTTATCGTGTATTTATTTTGTAAAATGTTTTCTCTTTGCAAGTTTTCCTTGGGGACCAAGCATAACAGAGCTACATATGTTTGGGATAATTATATATACATTATCAGATTCATGGTCATATTTGTTTTAATATCTAACTATGTTTTCAAAGTGTAAAATGTATCAACAGCTCTCATGATGAAAAAATTAAGTGATTATTGCTGAAAGATCTGGAGATTAAGCTGTCTGACTGTCTGTCTGTCTGTCTGTGTGTGTGTGTGTGTGTGTGTGTGTGTGTGTGTGTGTGTGTGTGTGTGCAGCCTTGCCTGGAAAGGAGACAACCTTGGCTATGCTGGAAAGTGTTGCTAATCCTATGCCACAGGGGACCTGAGTCTCTGATTTTGAGAGGGAATCTCTCACAGCAAATTGAAATGCAACAAAAAGAAAACATGCAGGGAGTTACACCATTGGACTTTGAGCTGTGCAAGATTACGGATGAATAGGAGATATATTTTGTATTGTTTTTCCTTAATGTGTATTATGATTGCTGTCTATCAATTATTTTCCAACCAATCTTGATCAGCAGCACTGTTCATCATTTTTACTAACAGAATCATAAGATTATAGTAACGAAAGACATAAAAATATTTATAAATTAATAACTATTTCTTGCCTTACTGATATACACAACTAAAACAGTTTTATATTTTGTTTTTTTAAAAATACTATGAAATACAACAATAACCTGATTACTGCGGGTTCAATTACTGTGCTTTTTGATTTAGTGCAGTTGGCAGTTTGACACCAAAAATTCGAATACTGCGTATAAGAACTCGATTTAATGTGGTACCAATTGTTGTTCGTTCGTTCTTATGTATGTACATATACAATATCAGCACGCATGCATGCACTCGATCAGCGCTTCTGTATCTCTGTCGCCTTCATACAGTGCACAGTGTTTCACTATTATTTCACATACGTTCATACATTGCTTTCAAACCCTCAATTTATTATGATGAGTTCTAAACGAGTGAGTACCATGAGTAAAAGTGGTGGTAATGTTACAGAATTGCTTGACTCGCATGATGTGGATCTTAATGATGAAGATCTTTTAGATTTAGAGCAGTAACGTGCATACGATGAAGACAATAGCCAAGATGGAACAGATGAAACTGAGACACAAATGAAAGAATTCTCAATTAAAGAACTCTATGCTGTTTTTAGAACTTTTTAAGATGGAAAGCAGATGATAATGGTTGCAGATCCAAATGTAGAAAGAACAATGCAAGTCAGAAGACAAGTTGAAAATGCACTCAGTTGTTATAGGGTCATGTACAATGAAGAAAGCATCATCGAAACAAACATCCCTTTTACAATATTTTCATAAACAATAAAAACATTTAATTTTTTTGCATATGCTGATGCAAGTCAATAAACTAGTAAAACATAATACTGTGTCCAATTCATTCGTTTCCTTTATTTATATCGATTTTCATACGTTTTTTAAAAATTTTCAAATTTTTCAAAAGTCTAGACACCAATCAATGATTTTACATGTATTTATATCTTCTATTACTGCAGTGTTTTTGCTGCATGAATTAACTGCAGTGACCGGGGTATTGCTGTGTTATAACAACAATCTTTTAAGGAGGTCCTGTGAATATAAAGAATTTTTCTTATTTAATTTTTTTTTTTAAAGATTTCCACAATATATGATAGTGACTACTAAAAACATTCAAAATAAATCTATCATTAAAAGAAAAATTCTGTAAAGCATCTCTATAACTTTAGTTACCCGTGTGTTTATAATTCTTAGCATGTATAAAATCATGTATGCCACATTACTCATTTTAACTCTATAAGTGTATCATTTTAATATATATTCATCATTAGCTTAGTATAAAAAAGATATTATTAATTAATGCTGTTGCTGATGGTGTTATTTTCCTTTTGCTAATTATTTTAGTCAAACAACAGAAACATAACATAACTCACGTGGAAATTTGGGCTGGCAATGGAACAAAAACAATTGGTGCAAGGTGGAATAAAGGGAAAGTTGAAGTTTTTGATCATTACAAATTTCAACCAATAAATTACCATAATCCAAGATTCATCTTCAAGTCTATTGACACCTGGCTTAATGGAATATGTGAAAGGTTGGTTGGTTTTTCATTGTTTATTGTTGTAAGATGTCTAATAAATTTAGAGTTAATAAAAGATTTAAAAAAAGAACTTTAGTAGAGAGATACATAATTACATTATTTTTTGCTGATGATATAATTTAAATATTAATAAATGAGACAAAATGTCAGCTTTAAACATATTTTTGTTTCAAATGATAAGCAAACAAAACCTTATAGCTTTCAATTTCTGAACTTTGTAATCAAATACCCAGAACTGAGAGAGAGAAAATCAAATAGTTTTAATATCATTTCATATTTCATCTGGCAGACATGTCTTCCTTAATGAAATTACATAGATGTTAGTTAAAAAAAAAAATAACAAAAATATTATTTTGAACATATTTTACTGATTTTGCTTGTATAAAGTTCTATGAAAATGAAAATATCTAATCCAATAATTAGTCCAAGAAGCATGGCATTATATACTCAGTACACCAAATATGTTCTTCATCTGCTTTACTCATTCTCTTAGTTATGTTCAAATTTGGTTTACCATTTAAAATTGACACTAGGACATATATACCTAACCATATATGTGCATTCAAACACATGGCATCGCTATGATCAGCTATAATTCAACATTTGGCAGTCTGTTCAATTTGTATCTTTTTATGTATAAATACATATAGCTGTTTTTTTTATAGCTTTAACAGTTATTGTTGTTGTTGGGTAACTGCATAAATACATTTATTAAATTAACACACACTATTCTTTCATGCAAATACAGCTAGGCCCCAAAGTTAGTTTACCAAGATTGACACATTATTATTTACATCATAATCATTATTTATGTTAACTTTGATTGGCATCAACATGCCGAGACATGTTTCTTAAATGGATTAAAAACAGGCTGCAGTAAGTTTTCAAAATGTGATGATGACAGAGTCACAGAATTAGTTTTTTGCTCTACATAACTCAGTGTTATCACGAAGTGATGCAAGCTTTTGTTTAGTTGGTTCATTCACATCATGAAATTCTTGTTTGTAGAAACAATCTTACAGTGAGAAATTACATGGTATCAAGTTAGGGGAGAAAGCGGGGACCACTCAGTGGTTACTTGACAGCCAATTCAATACTAAATGTTTAATCTAGGAAATCTCAAATAATTAAAACCATAATGTGGTGGCACTCCATTTTGCTGCCAAATCGTTGTTTTAGAGGATGGATGAAATAATATGTTACTTTGTCTCAGTAAACTAGTGGGTCACCCTGTTTATATGTTGTTAAAATACTACCAGACTCTCACAATTTGTGCTGATTGTTTCTAGCTTTTGAGTTACCTTTGTAAATTTCTTTATGTATGCTACTATATCAGCTTGTACTTACCTATATTATGATATTCTAAAGAGTAAGGATTTTAACATGTTTACTTTGTAGTGCCACATACAGGATTAGTAAAATCTTGCAGACTAAAAAAAAATGTTATTTGGTGGCTTAGAGTATGTATAAGAAAAATATGCATCTACAAGATTTGCCGGCAGCAAGTATATGAGATTACCAGTATAGTGGTTTTAAACAGAAAAGTTATGCACACATGCATATACTTTGCTAAGAGTTCTTTAATTCACTTTTTGCATTTTAGAGAGAGTTTGTAGATATTATTAATTTATTTACTTTTTAGCTTTTGTAGACATCACTCTTGGATATTGCAAAATGAAAATTTCATAAATATAGGAAAATGGTCAATATTTTACCCAGCTCAACAAGATGAGGCTGTCTGTGAACATGAAGCTAGTGTAAAAGAAACTACAAATGAAGAAACAGAAGAAGACATGGATGAAAACTTACAGGATCCAAGGCCTGTCACCAGTGCCCTTAATAATTTACAGAGTGGTGAAACATCTACAAACAGGCATGCATATAGCAACAGTGATGAAGAAATATGTTTACATATCAGCACAGCAGTATTTGAAACTGAAAGTAAGAAACCAGATTATGAGGAGAAGCTGGATTTCCTTAAATCAGATTCAGGATGTTCAGGAGAAGAAAAGGTGGTTAAAATTAGACAAATGCATAATCACAAATGTAATAGTTTTTGTGTTTCTAAAGAAACAAATGAAAAAAACTTGAATGCTTGTTTTGATTTTGATAAAGAATGGATGGACAGAAATGATGAAGAAAAGCAGTTATTTTCAAAACAAAGCAACATTCTTGATTGGACACAGTATGATTTTATTTCTGAGCCCACTACTGAATATTGTCCAACAAAAACTTCGTCCCCTTGTGATTGTAGCAAGAAAAAATCTTCAAATGAATCTAGTGGTCAAGGGAGTAAAGGTAACTGCAAAGGTAGGTGATGTTTGTTTTCAGTCAAAACGTCTTTTTCAAATAATTTAATGGCAGTGAATCTGATTAATGCAGTTGGTGAAGAAATTTCTTCTAAAAACATCAGTTTTTAATGTACTAATTCACTGTGATTGATGGATGAAGCAAATGAAGAAAAGAGTTTTATAATCTTTGTATCTTGAAGTCCATACATTGTGAAAATCTCTGCCATAATAGTTCTAATGTATGCAGCATAACTGCTTGAAAAGTCATTTTCAGTATTTGGTAGGAGTGTTTTGTGTTATGTAGAACTTGTAAACATACAGACACAATCTATCAGATTAGCAATAATTTCCTAGTTCAGGTTTACTAAAAAAGATTGCAGGTATTTTTTCAATTGCTTCTCATAAAGGTTTCAGACCAGCACAAGCCACTTGAACACTCCAAAAATTAAAAAAAAAAACATCTACTGCAAAATATCTGCTAAAGGTTTGTCAAATCCTGATGATGACAACAGTGAAAAACTACTAAAACATAGGTCCATTAGTTGTATTACTACCAATAAGATGTCAGGGAAAGTCCAAACTAACTCATTAACTTCTATCTTAAAATATATACACAAATATATTTTTAATTTCTAAAATTGCTTTACCTTTGATGTATGGTTGTGAATTTTCCTAAAATCTAGCAACTGAAACTTTCTTTTACCTCTCAGTATAGTTCAAGTAATGCAGTTTATCAAAAATACTAGAATCTTGACATAGAGATATGGGATAAAAGATTTTACCTGATTAATCTCCAAATTTGATTTTGATATATTAATTTATTTTGAATATTGATAATTAATATGAAAGCAAATGTGTGATTGACTACAAATTATTTAGGAAAGTTAGTTTTCTAGTTTTAATTAGCATACACACACATTTTACTTTTTTACATTAATAATGATAACAAATGTGTGAAAAAAGTCTACATAAGATGGCCAGATTTTTTAATAATTTGTAATTTAATTAAGATAAAAACTTAATTTTAGCACAAGGCAGATATATGAGAATGGTGTGGGACATGAAAAGTATTAACTTGTTTACTTGTCCAATGAATTAGTTTTACTTATCACGGATTGTGTGGTGATTTCATTGCTCAGTGATTTAGTTTTCTGGTGTATAATTTAAGAGTGTTTGCTTAGTTCAACTCTACACCCATTGGAATGGCAGGGTTTCCTTCTCCATGCTTGACACAAAGCACATTGCAGTCTTTTAATATGTATTCACTTTCTCTATGATAGATGTAAACTGTACAATTTGATCCAAGTATTTCAAATATGGATTCATTAATCAGAGCACCTGTTTCCATTTATCAGTTGTCCAATTTTTGTGACACATAGCCAAACACCCAATTTACATGCCAGCATTGGGCCATATTGGACCAATACAGGCATGTTTGTTGGGCAAAGCCTTTTTTCTTTGTTTTAAGGCCTTTTTTCTTCTAAATAATTCAGTTTCTTTTATCCCCCTTTTCATAGTAGATGTAGATATGGGATTATTTTCTGTTGTGTTCAAGGAAACAGTTATCTGGGGGCTGGTCAAGCATCTAGTACAGAGTCTTGTGACCCTAATGTAGTGTTCCTCTCTTTTAGAAGTTTTTTTTTTTGGTCTTATTCTTTCATGTACAGTGTTGTACAAAGGAACTCCTCTCAATGACAGCTTTAGTTTTCTTGTTCAGTTTCTCTCAAGAATATTCCTTCATTTCTCAGTGTAATAATTCAGTTGATAGTTGTTTGATCTTTGGCTTTGCCTCTCTTTCATAAGTAATTAATTTCAGAGTTGTATTATTACTTCCAATTATTTTAAAATAAAATATTTAGCAATTTTTGGTCAGAAGCAATCATGAGATATAATCATAAATATGGAAATTTCTGGTTAAAATACTTTATTTCTATTGGTTACAAACTGTCATGTATTTTCCAGATGATTCTGTGATCTATAAATTGATGTTTATTTTGTCAAACACAAAATGGTTATTTGACCATAAAATTCATTTTATCAACTAGCATGAATCTTGTGTTGCTAAGATAATTTTAATCCCTGTTTTATATACAATGTCATATAAAAATTAAAAAAATACTGATGTACCGAAACTTTTAAATGGTAGTGTATCTTATTTGGGTGCGCAGACACACACACACACACACAGTAAATTTAAACTGAATGATTCACACTTTCATATGGTAGAACTAATTCATTTTGTTTTTTTGCTTGAATAAATTGGGTGGTTAATTGTTAGAAGTTTGTTTCAAAAGCACATTTGATTTGGTAAAGTACAGTGACAGACAGACAGCCAGCCATTGCCATAAATCATTTTTACCTACATTCAGGGTATAAATCTATTGAAGTTTCCTTTTATAGTTAAAAGATTACATCCAGTACATGAGTCATACATTTCTGCTGTGCTCTGTATTTTATCTTTAGTTAAATGTTAAGGACAGTGTTATTTGTGGAAGATATTGACAAAGTATTAAGTATTTTTTAACAGAATTGCATAGTTGGAAATAGCCAATTTTATGTATTTCATGTGTAAAAATAGTAATTATATTATCATTTGCTAGGCAGATTTACAATGATGCTTAAATATGGTTTTATTTTGTAAATTTAAAAACAGTCAACAGCATTTTCTTGAACCACGCGAGAATTTTTAAAATTATATTAGGTTTATGCAAAAACTCAAGTTAAAAATTAATTTATTTTACCAAGATCAATTATTGTGCCCTAAAAATCTGTGATTTGCGCACAGTCAGTCTTTTCAGCTGAAAACTGCCAAATAATAATAAAAATGAATCAGTGGCATATTAATATGCAAAATTGAAAAAATATTGTGCTTTTATGACAAATTCTTACTGACAAAAACTGTTCATTGATTAGTTCTTTGATCCATATTTATTCATATTTTTGTTTTGTCTTAAACTAATGTGAAACAGAATAGATTTATAAATATTATATTAAAAAAACAACAAAAACTGTACATTATAAAAATTTCAGCAAGATTTGCTGTCAGTAACAGGTGCATGAGAACAAAATATGTTTAACGGTCTGTTGTGCAGCAGATGGCTGAGTGTGTAACATGCTGCTAATCAGCTGTGGATTAGGACCTGATTGGATCCCTGTTGGGGGTCAGTTTCGTTTGACAAACCTATTTCCTGCTAATCAGCTGTGGATTAGGACCTGATTGGATCCCTGTTGGGGGTCAGTTTCATTTGGCAAACCTATTTCTGTGGATTTCTCTTCTGATGGTTCTCATAGGAACTTCCCATTTAGGAGATCATAAGGGTAGGTTTGTTGACAGGTGGTTGATTATTGCACATGTGCCATGGCTGCACGATTGGCTGTTTACACTTATATGGTCCTGGACGAAGGCTTGCTTTCCACCTGAGAAAAAAGTGTGATGTCTGATAGAATGAATAATAGTCCCAACTTGTGTGTGTGTGCATGTGCGTTACTTATTTAGATTATCACAGTCACATATTTTTATCATTTGTTACAGAAGTGATTTTGCAAATGTGTGCCTAGAATCATCATGCTAAGTATTATGAATCTTGTGCTTATTGAAATTATCTTTATATTCTGCAGACCTTTTTTTCTTTTAATGTTTTTTTTTAATTTTTAGGAGTCTGTATTAAGTTAGTGTATTTATCCATTTAATGACTCATTTGCTTGTCTTTGGTTCTTTAGCCAGAACTTTTATCACATGCTTCGTGTTATCCGTACATGCTAACAACAGGAGCAGAGATCTTTAGAATAGAAAATTAGAACTTTTTTTTATTTTTATTACCTGGATTTTAGGATTTCTTTCACCAGATATATCTTAGTAATTATAGATTTCATTTCTGTAATTTTCATTAGACAGTAACAAATTTTTTGTTTTTTCTCTTTTAATGTGATATTTCTTCAGGTGAATGTTGATGCACTGTGTTGACCTACAGTTAATCACATAGAATTTCCTAAATATCTGTTATCTGATCTTTGTGAATCATATCATTTAGCTTAGATGCTTTATATTTAAGTATTTGATCCTTGAGGCAGGATTTACATAAAATGATTATTTAAAAAATATTTTTTAATGCAACATTTAGCATAAATGGAAAAAAAAAACTTGTCAATATGGTTTTGTTTGTGTGGTTGAATTTTCTGAATTTTAAATTAAAGTATTGATTTACGCTATGAGAGAATGTTCAAGAAAGTTCTGCATCACTAAAAGTTTCTCTTCTTTTACAAACGGTTCATTATTTTCTAAATGAAGAGTAAATAACTACAAATAATTTTCTCTGATAAACTAACTTTTTTAATGAAAGTTACTGTTTGAAAGTAAATACAAGAGTTATGACTTATCTGTTTATTTTTGGCTGGTATCAGCAAATAAACCTGTTACTTTTTGTCATTTTCCAATGATTTATTACCATTTGATGACAGAAAATTTCCACAGGTCGCAGTGATATAGCACATGTTATTGGCTAAAAGAACGTGGTATAATGCAGTTTTAAATATAACACATTACCAAAGTATGTCATGAGTTTTGTGAAAAGAATAAGGTTGTGCTTTGATGTAATGACATAATCGGAAAACTAAGAAACTCCTCTGGGTCTGAGAGACTACATTATGGGGTCGTCGTGCAGAGAGGAAATAAATAAAATTTAGCTTTGAAATTCTTTATTTTTTTTAGTGTAATTGTGAAAACAACTTTTGTAGTGTTTATAGTATGTTTATTGATAAATTTTAGCAAAAATTCACTGGTAGCTTTAGTTGATGGATTTGCAGACAAGCATGCACAAACACAGTTATCATTTCAAAAGTATTTCTGTTCTGGTTAATAGATATAATACAACATGATATATATAATGGTATACATTTGGACAGTAGTTGGTTAACCCTTGACCACTATAAAAAAAAAAAAAAAACACGCTAGAATTTATGATGTAGCCTCTGAAAAACTACAATTGCAGTAAATATTCATATGTGTAGTTTGGGGAATGGTGGATCACCTTTTGTAGCATTCTGTTGTCAGAGCAGTTTCTTAATCATTGATAGAGAGATGCTTGTTTTAGAAACTGCATCTCATTTTAACATTTTGTTATAAGCATTCATTTTTTAGTTTTTGAAAAAGGCAATGTCTTTCATTTATAAAACATCAGAGCATTTTACAATGTGTTTATGCTCAATTTTCTCATTTTTTTGGAAGATAAAAAATGGATATGTTTCTTCAGTGGTAAAATAGAAGATGGTCAGACTTTAACAGATGAATGTTTTTTCTTACATGAAACCTGTTTTCTTAAACCAATGCATTTTAAATTGTATTAACTCTAAATATAGTCAGCAGATGGATATGCCATAGTTTGTATGAAAATGTCAAGTATTTGTTAACAAAGGTCTTCGCTGTCGTTTCTCAGTATTCAGGCTGAATAAATTTCTCAGAAAGAACATTTCTTTGGACGACCTGAACTGTTCAATGCTCCCACTTATATATACTCTGGTGAAGACATTTAAAGACATAAAAGCTCTCTTAAAATTTAAGACATCAGAGATGTAACTAGTTCAGTAATATTCATAAAATTTATAACAATGAATCAATTTTAAAAAAAATTTCAGCTATATTTTCTATTTTCAAAAGGAAGTTTATTTTGGTCTAATACACAAGTTTTATATTCTTAATATAAAATGATCTTTAATCCTTTTTTTTCCTGAAACTGTGAAGAGGAGCTTACCTATTAATTTTAATTTATCCAGACATATTATTAAAAACAATGCAAATGACTTTTTACAACCACAATATGTTTACAGCATCCAGTTTTCTTTAGAATGGAAGTATATATCCTTGAAGTTAGTAGTAACAAATTTGAGGTACAGAGAATCCAGGTGATTACAAGAAGGCCAAGTCCTTTCCATATATAGGTGTTTGATTGTTCATCCACTAGAACATGTATTTAGTTTTCTTTGTGGTCAAATATGATGAATAGATGTGATAAGAAAAGATGAATTTGTGACATTGGACATTAACCTTTTAAATATGCTTTGTCTGAAATGGGAGGAATGAAAGACTCCCATGTTGTATCCAAAGTGACAATTAAAAAAAAAAGATCTTTAAGGGGAAGAAAAATGGTTTAAATAATTTCTCCATATTATTTACTATTTTAAAAGTTTGAAGACGTAATGATAGTAACATTTCAAAAGGGAAAAGGACTAAATTTCATGTATCAAATTTCATATAGATATATTTTTCAATCACTAATAAGGTTTGCTAGCTATAAGCAGAGGTAACAGAAGATCTTATGAGGGGGTGGCACAGAATGCATGAGGTATTTTCTCTTTATTGATTTTTATCAAAAATAAGTATTTGAAGATATATATAATTTTAATATTAAAACAAACTGGAGTTTGTAATTTTCCAAAAAAAATACTCAATGTTGATTTATTTGCATAAACCCTTCTATAATTAAATGGAGTAGAAATCCTGATAACAGCAGCATAGAAAAGCAAATACTTTGGTGTTTCATCATCACTGCCCGTGGTGTTCAGTGACTGACTTATTTATTTATTTATTAACAGATGTCATAGTCACAATTTAAACCATGGATGAGTAATTACAAATTTTACATAAGGAAAAATTAATTTCCATTAGAAAATGTTTTGGCAAGAAGTTTACGAGAAGAAACTTCTAATCAGAGAGGTTTTATTGCAAACATATTGGACATCAGATTAGATAATATGTATTATAGAGTTTTAAAACGTAGCTTTTAGTAAAGGCTATCATTAGGGATCCTTCACTAAATTCTCCTTTTGATACATTTCCACAAATGATAATTTGTTGCTACCTTTTATCAATTAAACAATGTTTTATCTCATTTTATTTCTTTAGTTATGCTATTTTTAGGGAGTTGAAAATAGTCTTTTCTCCTTATTTAATTATTACTTGTAAAAACATACAATACTTGATCACACCTTATTATAATTGTTGGACAAATTTAGAGGATGTAGAACTTTGTCATTTTATCTTACATCATTGCCAAATGACATTACTTTATACTTATGTTACCTGTTAAAAATGTGACCTTGTATTTGTAGAGGGGCCCATAAGATTTTTTGCTTAAGAGCCCTCAAATATATGATAGCACATATCCATGTGTGTTGTATAGTTCCCTGGTAAAGCTGGACATTACATTGCTAGTCAATAACTTTGCCAACACAAAGCCAGTTAATCTTGCTTTACTTGTTAATATTTTATAATTTATTTCCTGATTACTAGCTTATTGGTTCAATAAATGCTGTTTGTTCATTATATTGCTTTATTATTGGTTAGTAATTTAAGTGAAACTTAATTAAATCTTTGTAGGGATGAGCTCCAGAAGAGGGTTTGTGGCCTATCCCAAACTTCTGGGGCCGCTTGTGGTGTGGAAGTTATACTACTGGGTGGGTGGCTGACTACGTCATATCAACATCAGAACTCCCAGATTTTGAACAACTTGTTGACTATTTCACTTGCTATGATGGCCAAATGTGGAACTGATTTAGATACACTGTACACTCTTTTCTCTATACACAGAATATTATAAATTCTTTAGAAAATGAAAGTTGTTTGAAAGACTGTACAATACAGGTGCTCTTCTTTGCTCTTCTGCAGGTTAAAGAAAATGTTAAAGCAAATTGACTTGATGTCATTCTTGAGACCATAATATAAGCAAAATGGCAGCAATTAGCTTCACTATGAATGGTTTTTATAATTAATCAATTCAAAAATGTAAATAATAATGTTATCAGATAGATCTCCTTTAATACAATTCATGTAAAAGCAAAATTAGACATGTCTTTCTCTGGGTATTTTGCATAATTCACTTATTACATTAAAAAAAAATTTTTTTCTCTCTTCTGATGTAATTTTAGAACCTCATTTAGAATTGTCTGCTGAAGTTAATTTGGAAGACAAAATCCTATCAAGGTTTTTGTAGTGTAAAGAGAAAAGACGAAAAAAGAGGCAACAGTGGTTATTGGCTGCAACAGTGATTTTGAGAGAATAAATCAAGATGAGATTAAGAAAATAAAAATACTTCAGAAACTCTAACTGGTTTCATTCTCAGAAACTGATGTCTAACTTTAGTAACAACATAGTAAATCTCAGTGGCCATCCAGTGAAAAATCTTGAAAAGAAGTTACTATTCTGAGGGTCTGAACTATGTAATAAAACCAAATAAACTGTGTTTATTAGATATTATTGCTGCCATAGAAACATCTGTTATGAAACTTCTAAAACAATCTGGTGACATATTGAAATTAAAAACAAAACTCATTCTCACATCTTTTGTCTACCAATATCACACAGAAAAAAAGCAAGCAATTGCTAGCCTAAAAAGGGATGGAATTATTCTCTCAGCTAGGCTAATAAGGACATTACTACAGTTATGATAAACAAAAAGGAATATCAGAGCAAAATCCAAGAACATCTAAAAATTGGAAAGTATAAAAAGCAGTCAAGAGATCCAATGCCATACATTGAAAGGAGACTAATGGTTAAAAATAAAGACTTGAAATTAACACCTGAAGTAGCAAGGTGCACAGTTTAGTCTCCCAGTAAACTATTTTATATACACAGTCACTCAAAGATCTACAAATGTAATAATACACTAAGATCTATGGTAAGTTGCTGGACCACTATACTGTCTTCTGGAAGAAAAATCAATTTTCAGGACTAAACCATAATGAACATGACAAGATAAAAAATTAGGTTTATTAGTTAGTTACAATACTGTTGATAAGGTGATTGGAAAAATCCAAACTAACCAATTAACTCCTGTGAATAAAATTTTGAATCAAATACTTAACTAAAGCATAGTTGTGAAATCTTGGTTTTTTATTTTTTTAGATTTACATAGTGTTTTAAATCCTTAAACATTTTGTACAATAATTTGTAAAATAATGAAACTTATAATGGATTTTTTGTTAAAGATCTGAATTAAGAATAGTAAAAAAGGGTCATTTGGTAGCTTTTAATTGAATTTACAAATAGGCAAACTTACTGTTCAAAAATAGTTATGGTTGTAATAAATCTATTTACTGGCACCCTTTTAAAACCGCACTGATGTTACAGATCTATTGTGGGTTAGTAGTTGCAGTTTTCTCATCATGGCAATGCCATAGCATTTCAAAGAAACAATGGATGGTTTAAGATTGATTGGCTTAGCATGCACTACAACAGTCAATCACAGCCGGATTGAGATTACCTCTGACCCATAGATAGAATCTGTTGTACAGTATTCTTCCACTCTTTTTGTAAAGCCTGTGTGTTTGAATTTGTGGTGGTATTGTCAAATGATGGAGTTCAGGTCTGGAGAATGAGATGGCCATGAGAGCACACTGATGTGTTGGCAAGCATATAAAAAGTTCTGGAATACCCCAGTAGTGCAAGGCTAAGCACTGTCTTGCTGGAATATTCCACTATGGTCTTGCATGGAATGGGCAACATAGTGCTGTAGAACCTTATTTCTATACCTGATCATCATTAAGTTTCCCTGCATGTGTACAGAATTGGTGCTATGTTTATAAGACATTTTCCCCCATACCATAACATTTCAACCACCATATTAGTGAATATTAATGCAGGCAGGGGTGTGTTTACTTCTGCAGTGGTCTGTACATCAGAAACAGAATTCATCACTGAAAAGTATGTTGTTTATCACATTGGAGGCAAAATCCTCTGCTGTAGACACTAGTGGAGCTAAATTTATTCATGCTTATGCATCTATGTCCTAGGTTCAAATAACAGTGTCACATAAGAGGTTTCTGATCTTCTGGTTGGGTGTCTTATAGCTGAGACACACTTTGCTGTTAGTGATGAACTGATTCTGCTTCATAGCTGTATGCAGCAATCTTGGATTTGTAATGAAACACAGTTGATCCAATCTTGGTCTGACTCTAGTACTTTGTTTGTTGAAATTGGTCCCACAGTTTTGTATACTGGATGTCAGGATGGCTACAACTCCAGAAAAGGTCATTTCAGCTTGCAACTTTCTGATTGTTGTTTATTTTTATTCCAGATAAACTTGGTTAACATTGAAAGAATTATGGAAAATGCAAGAATGCATTTGAGTAGTGAGCTTTTTATATAGTTACCCCAATGTATACTTGCATGATGATTTACATTTGCAAACATGACCACCACAAGGTGCACGCATACCGTGCACTGTCTCGCATGTATGATGGTGTGAAAATTAATCTGTGGTCTCAGTGACCAATACTGTTACTTTTCAATAGATTTTACATTGAAAATTGAAAATATTGTTGCATAAAAATTTTTTTGAAGAGTAAGTATATCTACATTTTGCAGGGTTACCATGAAAACTTTGAGGAGTTAAAAATGACTAGGCAAACAATTTTTTTCAAGGCATTTAACAATGTTTTGATTTCTAACCCATGCTAAGGGCTCAGATTTTATGTGATACTGCAAACTTTGATGCTATATACTAAGAGGGCTTGAAAATCAAACAAAAGCTAAGTATATATATATATATTTATTGGGTCCCTTCTGTATGTTAGATATATTAATCTAAAATAATGATGTATCATAAGTAATAACTCTATTTTTAAAATCATTTTTGTTCTTGCTTTCAATCTTAATAACTTGTATGTATAGAGCACACTTGGTTACCTTTGTTGCCAAACATTTTAATTTTCTTGTTGCTAATTTTATAACCAGCTAGAGAATTTGTCAGAATAGTGAATGTTTTCTTTATGTTATACTATTTCATTGGCTTAAGGTTTATTTGAAATATTATGTATTATACTTAGGTGAATTCATTTGCATATATTATAAATTGTTTTGACAGAAATAAAATATATTTTTTAGAAAAAAAAACACCAAAAACTATGAAAGATCTGCATATGCAATTGGTGATGTTTACAGCAATACTGATTACATTTTCTTCCAGATAACAAGGGTGGAGGAAGAGCAGAGAAGAGAGGCAAAGGAGGAAAGGAAGGTGGTGGAGGAAATGGTGGACTACCTGGAGGAAACTCCACTTGTGAGAAGTCTCTTTATTCTCTTGGACCCCTACAACCGACATTCTATATTGGTGGCAACAATGGTGCAGCACTGTAAGCGACAGCTATTTGTTAGCAGCTTACTGTTAACAGTTCTGAGATATATGGCAGTTAGGAATCCTTTTAATGCAATTGCAGTCTGAATCTGTTGGTAATTTAGTAAACTTTTTCCACAATGTAACACTATAAAAACTCTTAAAAAGCAGATAAGGTTATTTCTTTTGTTGACATATTATTGATTTCTAAGTTTTTTAGTGTGATTACTTTCAAGCAAAGTTTTGTACTCTATGAAAATTTTACTCCACCTGTCATATCGATTTGATGCTTACATTTTTGGAAGCAGTAGACAATGATCTGAACTGAATTTTGAGGTTTTGTAATGTTGCATTGTGAAGTTTTTTTAAAATTATTAATAGATAAAGCCAGACTCAGATTATATACTACTTTAATTCCATTTTGGGCTATAACGATTCATCTTGTTTACTTGTAACTAGAAAAAGAAAAGAAGCTACACGAGCAAATCATAATGGAATGCAGTAATGTAATATAACAAGAAATGATTTTACTGTATACACTAAATAAAAAATTTCATGACTTTGTAGCACCTGAGATTGAGACCACGAGTGAAGAAAAAAAAATTACAGGTGACACTGGGATGGCCTTTTCTTTTTTCGTGGTGAACAGAGATTTTGATTTTTAATAAAGCTTACCATTTTTCTTCTACAAGTTTCAACAGGTGAAGTTTTAGCAGAAAGCAGATGGCGCATCCTCTTTCAATATAACACATAATCTGCTGAATCTATGTAACTTTTAAGTTTTGCTCTTTTAAAATAATAAAAAAATTAGGCGAGAATGTTGAAGGCTAAGATAGATTTGATCAGATATTAAATTTTTTATGCTTGTGGTGATTATTTTATTAAATTTGATAGTAAAATAAAGCAGCAAAATGTACAACTTTTAAAAAATATTCAGCACTACATTTAAACAAAGCTAAGAAGTATATTTACTGCAAAAATCAATGTTTTTAGTTAGATGAATTTACAAATCTCATTTTATATAAATTGTAGAAGTTTCTCAATTATTCTTTTTTGTTTTTCAACTTTATTTTGTGTTTATTGATAGCAACATAAGGAGCTTTTAAAAATAACTGGCATAAATTGTCCTTGATGTAAAGTAGTGAGCCATTTACAGCATATTTAAATGGGAAAAATCTTGAGTAACACTAAAATCATGTGTTATTGAGATGACTGCTTGCAGCCTTTAAGCTAGAAGTTGTTAAGTCTGCTGAAGAAAATGGTGTTAGGAACTCTGCTGTAAAGCAAAAAAAATATGTTATGGACTATGAACAAAACTCAGAAGGCAAATTGTGGCTGCAAAGTTAGGTGGACTAACAGTGAAGATGAGTTGGAGAAATAGATGCTAACCCAACACACTGCTCTGTCAGGGACTTAATACTGTACAACTGAGACTAACGACAAAATGAATCACAACTGATGATCGCTGTCTTTATATATCTTTTTCTGCCTATCTTTTGTTGGTGTACAGTATTCACCACAGTATTTTTATGGAGGTATGTACCCTATCATCCAATCAGAGAACAGCTAAGTGTGTTGATCTCTGTGTTGTCCTAGTTGTGAACCCCAAAATGTTGGACAACTTGAAACCAAGCTGAATATCAACTCATGCTATCAAAAATGAAATTGCGAGTTGGATTTTTGAATTTGAGTGTGCTGTAGTATTTCAAAATCAAACAAAAGTGTTGAAGACAGATAAAGCTGTCATGTTTGGCATTTTAAAGTAGGCAGTTCAACACTATGTAAATGACACTGGATCACCAGATGATCACTTGTGCAGTGATTAAAAATAGATACCAGAATCAATAATAATGCTTGTAGTTTGTTTCAAATATCTCCATGATTACAAATATGTTGAAAAACTATTCCAACACCCCATGTATCCAGAAGACTGTCTCACAAAGTAGTTTAATGAAATGCACAAACAGCACCATGAATATTCATGAGCCTGGAAGTACTGTAAACAGCGATGTGCTGCAACAGTGTTAGGAAGAACATGACGTTGTTCTGACTGGTTGAAAGTCTGGCTAACTACTGTAGTTGATCCAGGCTCATCTTATACTTCAAATCATCTTATCTGTGAATGCAGGAAAGAAAAATAAGAAAATTAGTCAATCTGACTTATAGCCCAAAACACACAGTACAAAAAACAGTTGCTAAACTCATTACTAATATAGTATGCAATTTAGTGGGTAGAAGTTAATAAGTAAACAACTTGCTTATTTAAAACAATTATTACTCTTCCTGTATTTTTTAACAATTTTCCATTCAGCATAAACATTTAAATGGCAGAATCTAGTAGATATATATTTTTTGATGCAAACTAATTGTAAAATTGTAGATTCTGCTATAATTAATCCATTCTGATTATACATGATCTATTTCTGAGTATACAAGAAGCTCTCTGAATTCCAGACTTTGTTTTATTCTTTACTGCCAAAATATTCAGGTAATTTGTAGACTTTAATAATATCAATTTTATTTTTAGTTCCAATCTACTTGCATCTTTTCTGTTTGATGGTTTTAGATGTTGATAATTTTTTTTGAAGAAGCAGGTGTCCATCAAACAAGTGCTCATATAGATAAGACTAGAATTCTTAGCCAATAAATAGAGATTCTCTGAGATAAATTTCCTATAAAATACATTTTTCTTTGGTTGCTATCATTCATTAAACATTTGTAATCATAGGTATTTTAAAATTCTAAACAAAACTGATTATCTACAGCACCTAATTGATTATTATTTAAGACATTAAAAATATTGTTAAAATTCTTATTAGTCTTTTAAAAAACAGATTGGTATGATGGAACTTTCAAATAAAACTTAAGGCCATTTTTTCAATATTTGAAACATGGTCAGACACACAAAACATCACCACATTTACATGTCAGCTTGTGCCCTATATTCTACATTTTTATTTGATATGACTTGCCTGCTGCGAATTCAGCATTGCTAGTGTTTTTCTATTAAAATAATTATATATCTGAAGAAAGGCTGATTTGCTAAATTTAATATTAAAATTTAAAAAAAACAAACATTGATATGCATTTTTGTTTGACTTAAATGTCATTTCTAAAAGTTTTAAAAATATTTTTAGTCACTTAAAAATACAGATGCTGTAAAAAATAAATTGAAAGATTGTAGAAAAAAATAATATCTTTTCCAGAATTCAAGCTTAGTTCAAATAAAACTTTAGTACTAGAGGGATCTGCACCTTAAGGTCTCTGAAATAACAAAAAATGTAATTAGTGGAAAATGATTGATGATAATATTTATTTCTTATGTGTATTTGATAATTTCACTGAATTAATTAATAATAATATGTTAAAAGTTTGGCATTCACTGATCTGAAAGATCAGTAAATTACTAAATCATTTTCTTAAATCATAATTAGTAAGCTTTCAAAAACCATCTTAAACTAAAAATTTTGCATGGTGAAGATTTTAATTGTATCAAATTCTTTATACATTTCCAATCTACCAACACTTTCTTACACAGGGTATTCCCCAAAAATGTAATCACACTTTTGTATGCTACCATAAAAAGGCATTATTTTTAATGTTATTCATTTGGAAGCTGACGGCGATAGCATGTTGCTGATGTTGTTGTTGTTGCATTAGATCAGGCGCCTGAGGATAGTCCTCAGTAGCGCTGTGGCTGCACGTGGAAGTCGAGAGAGTTCGTCGTAGGAGAGACCCAGCTGATGGTGATGATGGTCCACCAGAAAGGCAGGGCAGCGCATCCAAAGGTGTTTGGATGACTCTTCCTCTTCCGCGCAGAACTGGCAGATGTCGGTCTCGGCTTTGCCTGTGAGGCACAGCCAGCGTCGGAGTTTTGGATGATGCCCGGACCGAAACCTGATGAGGTCCGTCAGTTCTGATTTCTCCAGTAGACTCTCCTTGCTGAGATTTGGTGTGCCTGTCTGCAGTGATTTCAGTCTGGCGTGTTGGGTTGGCTGGCGTCGATCCAGTCGGCGGATGATAGCCTGGCATGTGGATGCATCTACACCCTTTTTGACTTGTGTTGAAGCTAAACCCAACCTTGCTTGTTTATCTGCCATGTTGTTCCCCATCAGGTTGCAATGACCAGGTACCCAGACTATGTGTACCTCCTTGGTTGTTAGTAGTTGGGAGATGATCGATTGCAGCACCAGCACGGAAGAATCTGGTTGTAGCGGATTGCCAATGGCTTTGAGTAATGATTTGCAATCACAGACGATAGTCGTGGAATGACAGTCATCTTGATTGTCTAACCATTCGAGGGCAGTTTGTAGTGCCACCTTTTCGGACAGGTAGGAACTGCTGTGCGCACCTGTTGCAGCATGCCATTGGTGGATGAGGTCCATCCCCTGTAGGACCACTAAGCCAGCTCCACCGTTCCTGACACCTTCCATAGTGGATCCATCAGTGTAGAGTTGAATGTCAGTTTCGCTGACATCTTTGATGGTCTGGACAGCTCTTGCAAGCTGTATGGAGGTTGGCATCAATTTGTCAGCCGGTGTCAGCAAAATGGGCGCTGGAGGTGGGCAATCCCATGGTGGGGGAGGAGGTAGTGTGACTATGAAGTCTTGTAGGAGGTTGAGTTCCGTCAGGCCAGGATACACTTGACTTCGCCAGTCCCTCCTTGCCAGTCTACTCTTGACGTCGCACGGCGCCATCCATCTCCTTGGGTCTGTCACGGCGAGGTGAAACCAAGAGTCAGTTTTCAGAAGGGACAGGGTCCTAAAACGAGTGGCTAGGGGAGTGAAGTTGGCTTCTTGTAGGACAAACTCTGCCGGGGTTGATCGAAGGTGGCCAGTGATGGTGTGTGCAGCGTTTAGTTGCGCACTTGTTGCTGATGTTACATGCTTGTATTGTGATAAAATGTATGGGCAATTTTGGATGAATACATTTACTGGGAGATGGATGGGAGGGACTATGCAGATCAGTTCAATGAATATCTGCCATGCTCTCCAGATCTCACACCAGATTTTTTTCCTTTGGGTATGTTGAAGGGCAAGGCTTATACTACAAAATCAGCTACTGTCCACAAACTTCATCAGAGAATTGTTGATGCTTCAACAAATTTATTTGTGAAAACATGTGGCTATTTGTGGCTCTTTTATCAGATACTGCAAATTTTCATTGATGCCATTAGTGGACATTTTGTGGAGTATCATATTTGAGGAAATTATATACTCAATGCTGATTTTGCAAAATACCCTTTTGTAATCAAATGCAAAAGTTTGGTGTGTGGGCCCTGGTGCATTCCTGGTTCCCCTGCCTCTGTCTGATCTTGTTTTACCATTTCCTTCCTTTCCTTCCATTAAAAAAACTTGTTGATATTAGTAGTTTTTAAGTCATTGTTTTGTTATATTTACGTAGCTTTTGTTTTTTCTAGAGTCGAGTCTGCTTTGTTGGCCAAGGGCTGGAGGAGAATAAAAGACAGAGTTGATGAAAATTTTAAACTTAAATGGGTTGAAAGCAAGAACAATATAAATTACAACTCCTTCAGAGAAGGTAAGTTATTTAATGTAGCAAAATATACACTTGCTAATGGCCTGAAATGATAATGCCCAGATTGAATGTATAGGTTATTAGAGATGTCAGGGTTAATACATCATTGTAATCTACTAGCTGTGGGTGAGTAGATGCCATGGCTCCCAGTGTAATGAATCAGCTTAAGCAAATGAAGTTTTGGTGTATGTAAGAAGTTTAGTGTACTACAACAATAGAAAACTGACAAAACATTAAATTTTTGAAAATTATAATGCCAGTATTTGAGATATTACATTTTTAGTGCACACACAACAGTACATTTAGATTGCATTAGTCTTTTTTAAATTACTATTTTTCTTTTTGTGATTATACAAGAGATGTGGAATGTAGCACCATTTTGCTGAAGAATATGTGCATTGATTCTTACTGTTTTGTTGGCACAATGGTAGTAACATGTCTTTAACATGGCAATCTACTCAGCAGAACTGAGATGTCCTTTGACAAACATCAAGTTGACTTTTTCCAATGCCAGACTGCAGCCCACATTAACACTCTTGCTTCCATACTAAACTGCGAGCTGAAGACACTGGGGATGAAAGTCTTTGTTAGGCTTTTTCAAATCTCAGGTGCAATCTCCAGATAAAACCTGGACTTATTGAAAAGAAACACACTTTGCTTATACTCTTGTCAGTTATGTTTTCTAATCGGACCCTTTGAAATATCTTATTCCTCTTGGAGAAGGGATTCCATACTTGCTACACACCCTTTATCCAAGTCAATGGAGATGGTGTTTCTGTTGCATGGTCTATATGCCCTCAGGGGAATCAGCGCAGACATTGCAATTAGTGGTACAGTCTTATCATGCTGTTGAAGGAAGACTGTCTAGATTGCTTTGCTGCAGCAGTGACATTTACCTCAATGTACTTTTTGATAATATTGTTCATAGATCCACAAGAAATGTTGATGTATTTGGTCTCAATTAAACAGAAAAATACCAGTGGGATCCATCTCTTTTTGGCATGATGATAGTGCACCCTGGTTACCTGCCTACATAGATGGCTGATATAAATCACCTGAAATGTGAACAGAAATATTTGTTTAAAGGGTTTGCCATATTGATATGGTTAGATGCTATATTTTTAAGTTGCACAAATGGCTTCGTGATAAAATTCTGGAATTGTAAGCTAAAGAATGTATAAAAAATGGCCAGCATATCATCATTTGAAAGTTGTTTCACATAGTCTTCAGTATCTATAAAACCACAATATATTTTATTAGAATAATCTAATGACCACAGTTTTCTTTTTCATATAATTATTTAGAATAGTACAGCTTAAGTTTAACAAATATTGTCTGTCCAAATTTAATTTAATTAGGCTAGTGGAAGATATTTTCAGTTTGTAGAACTGTGATACTGTATCTCTTTGTCTTGTTATAATTTATTATATCCACTCTTGATGCTTGTTTTAGTAATGTTTCTACATATTCAAGCTATTTTAACCCTTTTACTTTTGCATTAAAAAAAAAATGTATGTAAAACTGACTACTTTTCTTTCGCAAACATATGCTTTTGCGTTTTTAAAGTAACAAACAGGACATAATTCTGTAGACATTCATCCATTTGCCACTTTCACTGTACACCTCCATGCCACAATAGGCTATAAGTTATCCCACCGGATTTACCTTTAGTATCTGGAGGCCCTGGTGCAGCTTCGCACCATAGAAAATCTGGCTCTGTATCATCTAATTTTATTTGGAGTATTATTGAAGCCAAGACATTATTATTTAAGTCTTTTAATACCATTTTGGAAGCTTGACTAAATGTATTAATTTTTGTTTGCTTGTATATCAGCTGTGTTTTTTTATACTGTAGCAGGATGTTTATACTTAGCTAATATCTTATTCTGATTCATATTTTAGGTTTATTGAGTACTGTAGGTGGAAGTGAAAACCAAATGTTGTCTACGTGACTTTATTGTGTTCATCTCTCTTTCTAAATGCCCTCTAAAGTTATTGCTAGATATTAAGTAAGCACCAACAAATCATACATGGGTGTAATTATGGCTATTTATATATTGAACTGTTCCAGATATTAAAATATATCCAGATAAGTCATGTAATTTAGTTACTTGGATTGTTTTTTTTTTGTGTGAAGGACCCTGTTTTTTAAATATATTCCTGAAGGTAAGATAACTACAGTATATATTTAAGTCTTTTGAAAGATTGTCTCTCACAGGTGGCACACAGAGATTCCTTTTTAAGAAAACAGAAATGTTAATTAGTTTTAATTGTCAAGAATAATTCTACTTTAACTTTTGAATTTTATAATTGTTATAATATTGTGTTGTATATTTTTCATAAGCATTGATGATAATTTTAAAAATGAAAAATAAATAGTTTAAATTTATTCAATTCTTTGGTGCCCAGCTAACAAAGATGCAATCAGATTTTATTTTATATATTCATGGATTTTACAGGTAAATAGTTATTTTTATTTGTTGATGTTTCTCTAAGCCTAAGAATATTTTATAAATGGTGATCAGAAAAAAGTAAACAGGAAGATATCTTTGAGGAACCAAAACAAATGCTGTAAAGCATAATAAACCAAAATATCCAAAACATTCTTCTCTAGTGCTTCTTGATCTTCTGTTTAACATCTGAAAATGCAAACAGGACCTTCAAGAGTTTAACTGCTTTGTGATTTGCCTGAAGCAGTTGACCTGCCTGTCTGCTATCAAAGATGGTAACATTTTTGTACACCAAAGATAGGTGATTTATTGCTTTAGTCTATTTTATAGCCATTCTTTAGCAATAAAGTAGTCCAGGCCAAGTATACTGTATGAACAAAAGTCTTTGATCATTTATCTACTTATTTATGTTTTTTTTGCTAGAGAATCAGTAGTTTTTTTAACCTCTGTTTGTTATTGCACTGAAGTTGCATTTTATATGATCCCCATGGAGAAAATGTAATCTACAAATATATTGACTGTTATCTTGTTAATAATTTTGTTCTTTATACAAAACATTTTGAATTACTGGATACTTATTAGTTTATGGGTGGAGTGTGTAATGTGGTGCAGTGGCCTGCTGTGCCCAAGGACCTGAGTTTGATCCTTGTAGGTGACCTACCTGGTTGTGCAAACCTTTCATGGCATGGTTTCTTCTCATGTTTTGCTAGCATTTCATCAACATGGGTTTTCTCTAGTCACTCCAGTTTCTTCTCACAGCTAAACAGGGAGCTTCTAGCGGGGATTCCTATAACAAAGGGTTGATTATTGCACTAGCAAATGGCCACCTAGCCATCTGTCAACACTTAAATCTTACCTCCACCGATGACTGAAAATCCCAAAAGACCATATGATAAAAAAACTGCATGTGACGACAATCTAAACATAATCTGAGAATAAATAAATAAATAAATAAATAAACAAATAAATAAATAAATACACTAAAATTATGTTTTCTGATATAGAGCAAAGTGCTGGACCCTTTGACTTGCAGGAATGTGCCAGTACTTGTTAATAATAACTGTGGCACTACACAACTTAGATGCTGGCAAATGTGGAAGAAGATTAGTTTTTTAAAAGAAAAGAAATATATGAATATATATAAGCATGTTATTTAGTAGGTGAGTATACATTAAGAATTTCAAAATGTTGATTCACAGTCCAAACTTGTTGGTTTAATGAAATAACAGTACATGGTCAACTCTACAAATGACTACTATAGCCACTGCACATGACTTGTTGAAAGTATTTTTGGGGTTGAATAATCATTAGAAGGAAGCTCATTTGGCAAGATGCATCTCTACAATACTGTTGAATCTTGCACACAATCACAACTATGGCTGGAACTTACATAGATCTATCAGGGTCCTGATCTACTCATTGAAAATATCACTGCCACTTCTCCAAAGATTTTGTGCTGGCCCTTCTTCTGGAATGATGGTTACTGTTTCCTGAGATTAAATTAGAATCAGTCAGAAAGGTTCAACAATAAATATATATTTTCAGTTGTAGCAGATAATTTTTTTAGAAATATCATAAAATTTCTTTTTCATGATAACTTTACCATACAATACTTTATTGATACATCAATTTTTTATCTTTTAAAAAAATGAATTGCAACCACATCTATGATTCAGGCTTTTATCTAATTTGCAAATAATCTACATAACAGATATTTTCAAATGTGTAGCTCTTACAACATCATAAGTTTGAACACATTCAGGCATCTCTGGGAAGAATTTCTTTTTTAGCTTAATGGAAAAAACACAAGAAATGCAGTGACTGTATTGAAAAATTATATCCTTTGGTTTTATTTTAATTGAAATAAATCTTATATGAAATATTTGAAGTAGTCATTTGAATGCATCTAATGAGGTAACTTATTTCAAATTTTAAAAAAGTGATATAATTCTGCATTTTAATAAGGACTACAGATGTAGGTTAATAAGAGTAGCTAAAACATGCAAGTTGTTTTTCTTATATTGTAGTTGAATCTATGCTCATCTTAAGTACAGTGAGGTGAATTGGACAGAAATTTCTGTTACAGCTATAGCTGTGAGGGCCACATAGCAAAACGCAAAAGATGTCTAGCTGAGGTAGAGACTGTAAGAAATGTGGTGTGGTCAGAGCAGACACTTTGCAAGCAGCTGTAAAATCAAGAACAATGTTTACTTAAAAAGATGCCAGACTCAGTGTAGTCAGGTGAAAGAGTACGCTTTTTCTGCATATTCTGTGCAAGACAGTCAACCCTGCAGTTTAGTGAAAGTAGTGATTGTTGACATTGATGGTATCAAAATGAATATTGACTCCAGTGCAAGTACATATATAACAGATAAGCATTTATGGGAGTGATAAGAGGCCACTTAAAAAAGAATTCTAAGCAAATTTTTTCCTATACTTAGAAAACAACATTACCCCTTAAAGGCAAATTCACAGCCATGATTGAAGTCCATGATAGTAGTGTGAAGGCAGGGGTTGCGGTCATTGATGAAGAGGTGAACCTTTGCTAAGTGAGAAGACAGCTACACAATTAGGAGTTTAAAGATTGACGCTCAAGTGACCCTGGTAACATCACAGCAAGTCTATGACAAATATGAGGATGTGTTTGTAGGTTTTGGTGAAGAATCTGTGTGGAAAGAAGGCATGATTATGGAAGGCATCCTATACCCGCCATTGATGAAATCTTACATGATCTCAATCAGAGTAGCATTTCCATCAAGCTAGATCTTCATTAGAGATACCAGTGAATTGATTTGAGTCTGGAAACCAGGACAATCACCACTTTTAACACTCATAAAAGATTGTTTCTATTTAAGAGATTAATGTTTTGGATAAGCATGGTTACAAGAATATATCAGAAAATAATCCAAGACGTGCTTCATGGTTGTGAAGGTTTCTAGAATACATTTGATAACATAGAAGTGCATGCTTATAATAGAGAGAAACATGATCAAAGACTTGAAGTTGTACTGAAGAGAATGTGAGATAAAGGGCTTACATTGAAGACATCCAAATGTGACATGACCAAACTAACCAATCTTCATGGGAAGGGTCATGCCAAGTGGGGGTGAGAGAGAGAGAGAGAGAGATTGTGTGTGTGTGAGAGAGAGAGACACCATGTTCATTGATAATGTTCATTAAAAATTGGCTTGAATCAATGCAACTTTAATTTATAAATGCTTTCAGAGTATTACAGCTGTTACAAAATTTCACTTTTTAATATAAATTTATTAATCTATAATTTGGAAATAATGTGTAATTATGTAATTATTTTTATTTTTATAGTTATTTACTCCATGTTCATTTTAATTTTTAAAATTTATTTCCAAATATATTGTTGACTTAATGTTTATTTTTAGTTTCTCCTAAATAGGAATGGGGCCCTCCTTGATCCTTATATACTGATAATGTGCATATGATATTTTGCTGTGGTGTTTCAGGGCTTTAAATGTAAACATTTAATTTAATTAATTTTTTTATTTATTACTTTATATCAGTAATGGATAATTTTGTATTTTTGGGGTTCCTTAGCATTAACTGTAGGGCCCCATTTGTCTGCAGCTATCAGTTACATATATGTAGTTTATGGGCTAAATTAGAATGTACTTTCAATGGCCTAAAGAATAGTAATATGATGCATGTGAAGCAACACTAAATTCAATATATATTCTAGTTAGGGCAAAGAGAAATAATATTTTTTCATGTTATGTTTCATTGAAAATATATTTTTAACAAACTTTAGACAGATTTAAATATGAGAATTTTGAAAAAATTTTTATATTTGTATTTAAGACAACTCTATAAGCAAATATTTGTATTTAAATATTTTTTTAAAAGTATCTTTCCTAACTGATTTTTTATTATTATTGATTACTCAAATAGGAAGTTATCCCAATACCTTTGAATATAAAGTGGTGAAAAATAAAGTTATTTGCTTAATGATACATATACAGGATTTTCAACTGCATATGGTGCAGGCATAGAATAAGAAAGCAAAAGCAGGGGATTTAGATGAATTAGCAGGCTCAATGAATAAGTATGTTATACCACATGAAATAATCAATTCTGAAATGTTTGTCACTGAAAATACTACATCGACCATGGAATGCACAGAAAAAAAACATCTTCAGTTATCCCAAAAAGTGGAAGGGATAAGTAGAAATCTCAATTAGAGTTAACTCTGTAGGTACTGCAATGTCAGATGGTATTGAAGCTTCAACACCAAATATGGATGTCCACAAGCCCTACTGTGAGATGTGTTCAAAAAGTTTTCTCATAGATACATCTGAATGGGAAAAATCTACAGCAGAAGAACACAAAGATAAAGAAATACATAAAAATACAGATGACAGTTGGCTTATGTGTGCAGTGAAAGTAGCAGTTCTTGGTGATCTAACACATAAAGTACAAGGCCTTGTAGCAAAGATGAAATGTGATAATTTTGATTCCACAGATTTTCTCAGAACATCTTTCAAGGACTGCCACAGATTTAAATGTAGCAGTGCAGGAAATTAAACACTTTTAATGTATATTCAATACATCTGATGATTTGGGGGACTATGATCCAGGAAAATTAAAATGGAATCTGACAGATAACCATGAATCATCTAATAACACTTTGACCATGTCAGCCACAACTAAAATTTTTCCGTAATCAAAACTCAGAATTTAAAATAACAAGGCAGTGTAAGTTTTCATTTAAAACAATGCTATACTTTGTTTTGTATGCAGCTTGTTTTCTGTTGGTCTTGGTCATAGTATAGTGGATAATTCTTGGGTTCCTGGCAACAGTCAGTGGTCAAGAATGGAAAGAAGCTAAAAAAAAAATAAAAAGAGAAAACTTCTTGCACATTTTACTAGTGAATCAGATAAAGCAGCAGTAATAGATTTCATCTGATTCACAAGAACGACAGACATGTAGAAATACTTCTTCTGGACAAACAGAGAAGAATGCATCTTGTTGCAGAAAAGGAACAGGCATCAAAATGAACTAATAACAACATTGCTTGATGTAACTTGAACGTTTTGCCAAGAAATAGCAATGTGAGGTAATGAAATGACAAAGATGGTAATATTAACCATTTAATGCAGTGCTTATTTAAATTCTGGCTGCAAAATGCAGATATATGACCATTCCATGGCACACACAAGTCTGGGAAATCTCAGAATAAATTTACACATTTGTTAGGTAATGCTGTTTATGAAGCTATATCTTTTAAAGTTTTTGAGGCTAGATTGTGTTATAATAGCTGATACAACTCTTGATTATTTACACAGACCAACTATTATTTACTGTCCACTCTGTGAAACAGTTAATCTTGCTCAAGGCAAAGAGATTACTGACAAAACTGGTGAGGATCTTGCTAAAAAAATTCTTTCATCCATTGCATAAGCAACTTCATCTAACAGTGCTTCTACAGGGTGCCCCACAAAAAACCAGGAAATTTGGTACAGTTTATTTAATTGTTGGAAATTTTGGTAGTTATTTAAAACAAAAGCATAGGATAGAAATTTGGTAGCTTAAAACGGAACAAAAACACAAATGTTAGATGTGGTGTTCAAAATGCTTTCCGTGGGCAGCTGCACAATGACGTAGACGGTCTAACCAACTTCCAGTTGCCCTTTGGATAACTTCAATCGGGATATTGTTCCAAGCTTCCATCAACACAGGTTTTAAGGATTGTATGTCTGTGACCTCTATCCTCTGTAACAGTAAACCCCACATGGTAAAATCCATTACATTGAGATCTGGACTTTTAAAATTTCCTGGTTTTTTGTGGGGCACCCTGTAGTATGTCTTGCAAGTTTAGAAGTGCACAGAATAAAATTTCTGAAACTCTGTAATGTACTGTACTTACCATGTGTTGCCCATGGAGCCAAATTAATTGTAGCGCACAACAGCAAATAAAGCATATATGACAATCTTGAAAGTATATGTGTATTTTTTAGCTCTAGCAATATTACAATTTTCAAAGTAATTTGTTGGAAAATGTGGAAACACTTCAGCTCAATAATGTTCAAAACCTTCTGAGCAGCATGACCAGAACTAGGTGAAGTTGCGTGGAGACAGTATGATGTGATAGCAGGAGCCCTCAAAGTTATCATCACTGCCAAAGATATTCACAGAGAAATGTCTACCAGAGCATCAGGTCTTTTTTCAAGCATAGTTTGTTTTGACTTCATTGTTTTACTTATGTTCTTAAAGAACAATTTAATCAAAATGAAGACACTCTCAATGAGCATGACTCTGTGATCTCAGAGACAGTTCCAAATACTGCTGGAAAAACTGCCAGGGTCAGACCTCAGGACAGTAGAGTTGTGCTGAGCCAGTTGGGCACCGCATATTACTTAAGGCACAGCTTTGAGATGTGTTAATGTCATCTTCCAATTGACAGATTAGCACATCTTTCACATAACCACCTCACTTAGCCTAAACTAACATTTTATCCAGTTTGGATCAGTTTTTATTTGATAATTATAGCCACAGAATATCATGAGTTTACCCATTTTAATTTGGCACCTTGTAATGACTAGCCCACTTACAGGTGCAGTGCTTTTGATCACCTGATTTAAAAGAAAAAATGAAATGTGAATTCAGAGGTGAAGCAAATGCTGTTTAAGCATAAGCTCATAGACACTTATATGGTTATACAAATTGTTTTGCAGTATTATCACCTTGACTTGTTGAAATTAATTTTTTTTCCAAACCATCTATTAAAATTCAAAAGAAGAAATCTGATGTTCTTCATAATTTTACTATTTTAACGAAATGGCACACGTTTTTGTTTTTAATATGGACTGACGCATTGTGGGATGGTGTAAGTTAATAAAAATGGCTGAAGCATGGAAGTTGTCTTTCTTGGGTTGCGGTTGAATCCATGTGCTTCTCAGAGTACAGTGAGGTGAAAAAAACATTACAGGTTCAAAATTATAAAATTAAAAAAGCATTTATCTTGCTTTGTTCATTGATTTGTGGGTAAAGTTGGTCTTTGTTTCTCTTTTACAACCTTATTAGATCAATCAAGTAACTGACTATTTTCAGAACTAAAATTTGTGATCAGTATTAGATTAAAATATTAATGAAACAAACAAATGGAACTGTGTATAAATACCTATATTTGAAATGAAAACAGATTATTTAGGTCACATATCTGTGCTTTAAGGTTAAAGTAAAGTTCATTTTTTGTTTATTGTTTGCTGACCTATATGTGTATTGCTACAGAAAAAGAAAAGGAAAAAAAATGGCAATCTGTGTACTTTGTCTTTCAGGGTTCCAACTTGTTAATCACATTTGCAATGGCCATCTTCTGACCAACAAGTTGAGTTTGCTGAACAGCCTTCATGAATATGAACGAGTTATGTTCACCATCAAGGGTAGAAAGCCTTATTTAAAAATGGCAGACATTATGCCAGAATCGTACAATCTAGATGACAAGAATGACAGGGAGACTTTTCTCACAAGATATATAGGTACAGCATACTTGTCAACTACATTTTGCATTAATATTGTCTTATAATGTTCATCAATTCTATTCTTTCTCCTATGCTCTGTAATTGTAGCTCTTTACAATTGCATTTATTTTTTACAAAAGCTAGATTACCCTTAGCAAATTTTGGTTTTATAAGAAATTTAACTGTGGTATAATTAAAATAAAGATGATGATGAATAGTGGAAGAAACTAGCACAAAACTACAAGTTAACAGTAAAATGCTGAGAATTAGTGTATTTCCGTGTTTTATTGTTTATTATGTAGCTGAGAACTCATCATCATATCTGCATTATACTAATACTCTAATATCTACTGCATCAGCAGTGAATCATCAATAATCAGTACTGTGATGAATTACAAAGACAGACATACAGTACTCTAATAGCAGCAGTTAAGCTGAACGGCAGCCACAGTTAAAAAGATATTTTAATTTAAATTTTTTTTTTAATATAATATATTTTTTTTTTTTATAGAGAACTGCTTTTTTCTTCATTTCTGTTTTGATAGAACATTATGTTCTGAAAATCTCTTTAAAAATGATCCCCAGCTTTTAGAATTACGATTTAAGTTTTTAAAGAAATACCTATAATCTTTTTAAAAATACCTTGACAAATTAGTGTTGCTTTAAAATGTTTTAAACTAATACTTTATTTGCTAAATGTATGTAGTAATAGTAGTACACTTGTATACATTGAATAATGGAAGTTTTCAAACTTTTGAGATGGCAAAACATGCATCATGGTAATTTATTTGACTTTTTAATTTTAGATGGTGAGGTGTGGATTTGCAAACCAGCTGGTATGAACCAAGGTAAAGGAATATTTTTATTTCGGAGCATAGATGAAATTAAACATTACCTGAAACGCAGAGATGAACAATTGCAACAAAAGAGGGTATCAAAGGCTATAATGGCTCGCCTTGTCCAGAGGTAACTTATTTTTTAATTTTATTTTCTAATCATGGTTTTTACTTTTGTTTGTAGTCTTAGTAAACAATGCATTTTAGGATTGACAGTGCTACTGATAAATAAAATGGAGTTACTTTATCTTTTGTAACTTGTACTATTTTTTGAAAGCTTGACTTGTCTCTTCCTCTACCAGTGGACCGCACATAACAAATCCTTCTTTGTCACAGCTCTCTAATTCCTTTTTCTCTTCCTGGTTTGCATTATTAAGAACCACTATCTATACTGAAAGACTGACAACCTTACTTCACAAATGTTAATATTCTGCTTCTCTGTGCAGAACTCTAATCTATATAATTAAAGAGAACATAGAATCATGAGACAGAAATGTGTTTTTCTGCTTTCACATCACAGCCTGATTGGGATTTTGCCAATTACACCAAATTTTAGATTTTTCTTTACAAAACAAATTTAAATGGGTTTTGATGATTTATAATCAAATTTTATCTGTAAATCTTTTTTTTTTTTGTTTAACTGTAATATTCTTAAAAAAATAATTAATTTTAGTTTATTGTTTGTTTAGATAAGGAAAGAATATTGCATATCTACCTACATTTTAACTATACTAGAATAGTGGCATTTTAATTAATTAAAAAATTCTGATGAAGAAAAATATTTTAGAAAACTCATTACTTTTCAAAGAAATGAGATCTCACACTTTAATAGTATTAGTGTATGTAGAGGGAAAATACATGTAGATTATATTAAACAAACATAATGAGTAGCCTTCTTATTTAACTAGTTATGCTCAAATGGTTCTTTATTGAAAAATGAAAGATAATGGATGGTTTGTTCTTATTTGATAAAGGTCCAACTTTCAGTGCATGTATGCTTTAAAGTTGTCTGGAATGAATAATGGTAGAATATATCATTTCTTTCATTTGTTTGTTATTTCCTGTCACTAGTATTTGTACCATCTGTAGTTATTTTACAATGATAGCACCAGAGTAGGATGCATATGTGACAATGTAGGGTTAATCAGTACATAGAGTAGCTAACAGTCCTTGTATGTTCATGCACACTATTACTGCATCAAATTCTGTCTGATTTTACAGTAAAATGTTTAGATAAGGTACTCTAAAAACAGGTAAATACAACCTCTCACCTTAGAAGAAAGGACATAGTTCTAATGGGACGAAGGAATATAATTGGTTAATCTTACCATACCTATCATAGAATGCAAGTTCATATTGTACTGATAAATAGTGAAAACTTTAATATTGCTGTATTTTTTAACTGACCTTAATTATAACTATGTTAGAAGCTGAATATTGTAATAGAAACTAAGCTTAATCTTTTATAAGATTGGCTTTTAAAGGATTACAAACATTTTCAGTATTTGTAATAAAGGTAACAGGCACATTGTAAAAAGAATATTAGATAAATGCTTCACAAAAAATAAAGTATTTTTGAAATGTTATATTTACTGTAAGTCTTAGATGTTAAATTTACTTTCAACTCTGTCTAAATATAGATAACTGTATAGGGTAACAGGTATCTACAAATGTAAGTAGTATGTAGGTCAGTAACATTACGTACAATGCACTCATAGTAATATATCTATCATCTGGAAGTCAGCATTTTTTTAAATTTAGAAATTAGCAAAAAGTTCAAATATGGTTCATGTTATGAAGATAGAAATGACACATTGAATTAAACTTTGTTTTTATGCAAAACAGAACAAAGAACCACACCAAATCATAAAAGCTATAGTAGTAACAATAAAAAATGTGATGTAGATTAACATGGCCATTTGCGGTTTTTCCTTCCTAATGACAAACTAACCTTGTTTCCATGAATAACTTACAAACATCTTTCTGCTCATAGTGATACGACATGGAACTTTTGTTTACATTTGAAACAGGTGACACTAGAAATAAGAGTTAAGTTTTTTGATAGTTAAATGATTGGCAAATATCACATAGTTTAGATGTAATAAATTCCTTAAAGTATGAATAAAAGACTGAAAGAAAATACACCTGGATGTTTAAACTGATAGATAAGTTATTTGAAACAAAGTCTATTATTAAACTTCCTTTGACTGTTGAACAATTTTCAAATGAATTTTTTTAAAAATTAAAATGTAACGATGGAAAGCATTAAAAATACTGTTCTTGAGCAAAAATATATCTCCTTTTAATATGATATTTTAGTTATTTCTTCTTCTTGGTAAACTCTATCCTGACTGTTGAGTTTTAAGGACTTATCACAGCGGTGAGTTAGTTACCTAGATATAGTTGAGGGTTTTGGAGAAGTGGTCAAGATGCAAGCCAATGAAGAGTTACCTGTATGACTTCCACCACATGAATCAGAAAACTGCGCTAGAACTGGAATTCTTTTTTAGGTGTGAAAGAAATCCACATGGCTAGTTAGTGAAGAAATAATGCCAGTTAGGTGTGCCAAACTGAGCTGGTCATGATCAAGATTTGAAATCAGGCTCATCTACTACTGGACCACCAACAGTGCATTTAGTTATTTAAAGGAAATTTGTTTTCTGGAATAATCTGATTCCCCTTTTTCATTTTTATTTCTATTTCTTTGTATTATATGCACGAATGACTTACTTGATAATTTCAGCAGAGTTTAAAATACCTAAATTGCATTAAATCATTTTGACAGACACTCCAGCTAGTTATATTTGCTTCTGCTATCTTTCATGTTTTATCTTAACAGTTTATAACATTTTTCTGATAGTTAATGTGAATATGATTATTACTCAGTTCTAAGAATCTTAGCAAACTTAGTATTGTAGAACAGAAGCCATTTTTAGAAGAAAAAAAAAGAATTTGTTTCAGAAAACTTTACATCCTTAAGAATGTAAAGTTTTAAACTTTTTTATAATTTCAAGAAACTTGCCACTCTGATACAATTAACTATAATTCAGTCAGTGATACTTGTTAATATTTTACTTGCTAATCATTTGTCGTTTTCTTTTTTTTTAGGTATCTGGTGCAGCCGTTGTTGTTAGAAGATAAAAAATTTGACATCAGAGCTTACATGCTGATTGCCAGCACTTCACCATATCTGATTCTGTATCACAAAGGTTATGTGAGGCTGTCATGCCACAAGTATGATGGCAATGATACGAACATGACCACTCACCTAACTAATCAGGTAAATTACACATGAAAGCTTGAAAACCTACAGAACTTGCTGAATTATTAGCAAATGAATGCTGAATTTATAGGAACTATCATTTCAGTGAAGCAAAGTTTAACTGGTTCCTGATGCAGCTCTACCTTATTGCCTGGATGGTTTATTTTTACTTCTGCAAAAAAGAAAAAAAAAATGGCTAACAAAAAAATATTTCTTGAGTAGCTGTCCTCATTTATTAAGTTTGAGACTTTATTGACATGACATGGTCTAAAACAAAGTTGGTTGGTTTCCCTTTCAAGAAAAAAATTTATTTCATAGCTTTACTCCAATCTTAACAGGTTAAATGGCACTGAGAAATTCTGATGGTTTGCAGAATAAGAATGACTTTTTTTCCTTATTAAGTATTTGACAAAAAAAAAATTTGTTTACTTTTGCTAAGATAATTGTATATTGATTGATCTTTTTTTTTATCTTTGTGTGGTGAATGTGTAAGTGGTGCATGTGAAAGTTCGTGTATGCATGTGTATCTCCAAGGAGAAGGGAATGGGGTGTGGTTACCGAAGCCATGTAGGGGCCGAAACCTGGGGTGGAGCAGAGCTCCCGTTAAGCCTAAAAGGTCGTGTTGAGGCGCCAAAGCACCTCGTGTAACTGGCCGCCATCAAAGCAGCCAGCGTATTGGGGCGTAAAACGCCCTGTGTAAGGGTGATCGCTTCTCCAGCTAAAAAAACCACCCTGGGGAAAAAAAGCTTCAGCATGTCAAGTCCGAAACCAGTCTTGATGCACTTAACCTTCTTGGTCAGAAAGGCTTGCCAGAAGCAAAGAGCCTAACTCACCTCCACTCCTTTCGGGTAGAGGACTTTCCGACTGCCCTCCCCTAGACAGAGTACTCGCCTCCCCACCCTCATAAGGTTGATCCCAAGTGACCTCGCCCAGAGGGTGTGGTCCTCGGTGCCCACCACAAGTGGTAGGTCAAGAGCTCGATCTGCTAGAGGATCGCCTTGATCTTAGCCAGTAATCAATTGCATATAAATTTGCATAATTTTTAAAATATTATAAATAACATTTCTACAACAATGAAATCACTTTTTTTTTCATTTATTTTTTGTTTCCAGCTGTTGATGAAACCAATAAAGATATGCATTTTGTTTTAAAGATTTTCCTTAGCAGTACATTATTAATTTCAATTTTGGAGCTATGTTAAATCTGTTTTCTAGTATATTCAGAAGAAAGATCCCAAATACAAACAGATCAAGGAGGAGACAGCATGGAGCATGGACAGGTTCAATAAGTATATTAATGAAGTCGTAGCCAAAGAGAAAGGTCTTGAACACAACTGGGTCTACAAGACACTCACTGTAAGCACATGTTTATTTAACTGTTCTTCATTACTCACCTGAGCTGTCACAGTCTGGTACATAAATACACATTAGCAATGACCATATGAAGCAGATCACAAGGTAACTGCTTAATGCAAACATTGTACACCTGCTGTATAACACCAAGACATGATGAACTGAAGTCAGGCACTGTTTGGATTCTGAGTTTGAAATAATACTTGAACAACTGCATATTGAAAATGTTTATCAGCTTCTTCTTTTCCTACTTCATACTGTGTCTGATAGCATTCTTTATGTTGGTGGTAATGTTAACACAACATGAATACTGTTTAAAAATAAGACTATACTCTTAATACACAACAGTGGTTCCCCAAATTTATTACACTATACATGCATCTGTTATTTGAAAAAGAAAAGGTTATTAGTTTTTTTTTTTTTACTGCAGATTAATAAAATAGCTTATTAGTAATGTGAATGAAAAGAATAGACAAACTATGATGCAGAGAAACTGCTTGTTTGTATGGAGTGGTTACCTCCTCCTCCAGAGGTTAATTTCATCTAAAATATTTGAAACATGCTCAGGTTGCCATTGTAAGAGATCTTGTACTTCCACAAACCTTACAAGAATTTGGTGATACTTTCTTAGAGAAATTGGATGATCTAGCTTAGATCAACATTTCTGTGACTCATCAGGATCTGAGATGCAGGTGCTAAGGTGTCTTTTGTACTAGAGGCTCTCACACAAGATACTGAATTTATTGACAGAAATTTGCAACATTGCAGAATGTCAAATTTTGCCCTCTCTCTCTCTCTCTCTCTCTCTCTCTCTCTTCTCCCCCTCTCTGTCTCTGTCCCTGTCTCTTCTCTCCCTCTCATCTCCCCTCTCTCTCTCTCACTCGCTCTCAGTAAATAAAAATCTGTTTTCGAGGGGTGCTTGAATTGGACAAATGTGGCATCATATTGATACTAACATTTGACAACATTAATGTTTCCTTAAAGTATAGTTTCAGCTTTTCTCACTTTATAGCACCTAACAACATTATGATGTCAATGTTGTATTTCTTGATCTTTATCACTGTTTGAGTAGAACATACAAAATCCTAATGTTTTAAAAGTGTAAATGTACATTCTGTCCTAAAAAAATGTTTTTTTGGTTGTTTATAGATGGAAGAACAGTTTCTTTATTAAATTGGCTGAGAATGGAATTTTTCATTATAGAATGGATTGCGGGTTGTAATCTGAAGATTTATCTGTGGTAGCTTTTAAGTTAGATGACTTGGCCAAAACATTTAGAGATTCAAAGTAAAAATTATAATATGCAAATCTAAGTGGTTATGTGTCATGTCATGTTATCTACTAGGCCTATGTATGTAAGCTGAGAGAATTTTTTTGCCACTATTCAACAAAATTTATAAAAAGTCATAAGGATTTCAGTGAATACTTAAAGAGCCTGATAATAATTGCCCATGCAACCAGCTCTTTGCTGTCTTCCGGATGTTCCTACATAGCTACATTTGTAGAAAACACAACTTCAGTGTCAAGAAAATCAATTTAGATTGAGCCTGCTGACATGTGACAAATAATATAGTTGCCTAAATCAAAGAAACCTTCAACAGTGGACAGTCTACTCAAATAGTATGCTTGGATCTATGCATTATGAGTTGTGATAGCAAGTCACTTGTGTGCAAACACTTCCCTATTGCAAGGAAGTCTACTTTTAATGGTGCCTGAAGCATCATCACTTGTGAATCAAGCAATGGAAGGAAGTTGTGTTGCATCATGAATTATTTATCCTGTTTTGCAACAGATAGAAATATGAGTGTTTAGTTAAGACTTCAGGAAGTGTTGAATCTTACCTGCATTATTTCAAAAGTCTAAAGGCATGTATATTGGTCTTGATTCTGTTATGGTCTTCTCATATCACTATAGTGCCAAGTAACATTATGTGAATATCTAGATATTGTGGCAGAACAGATAGTTCTATATCCAGATGAGGATAGGATGCTTCAGGATGACAATACTATCATCTGATGGCTTTGCACATTTTTTTCCTGGGTAGTTCAGTCCCATTAAGAATCTAAGGGATATCTTGATACTATGCTTAATATTTTTTTTACAATCACCCCTGTGCACTCTACTCAGAAATGAATGGTTACAAATATCATCTTATATTTTGTGACATTTTGTGATCCATCCACAATGAATTTAAACTTATTTGAGCCAAAGGTGATTCCACCTACTATTAAAACCATGATCTAATTTATTTGGTTGGGCAGGATATATCACTAAAATTAGTAACTTATTGAAAAACCAGCAGTAAATGATATTTCATTCATTGTATGCTATTTTAAATAGTTTGCACAACATCTGTTGTTAAACACCAGGATATTGTACTACATGTATCTTGTTCATGACTTGCTTTACTTATCTGTCATTGTTCTTTCTTTTATCACTGAAAAACTATTTGTGTACATTCAAATGCTCAAAGGTTTTGTAACTTTCTCAATGTTTTACTGAATTTTGGTTTAAAACATTAGGAAATGATATCTAATTATTTAAATGCTTAAAAATAAACTCTTATAACCTTTTGGATTAGTGCATATGAATAAGGCAGTATTTTTAAAAAAAATTATGCCTAGTATTTCTTCTATTTATCATAAGTATTTTCTTGTAATTTTTTATAATGCAAATGCATGAAAATTGTTTTTTATATCAGGTGTGGTAGTAATTTAAATAATTAATTAATTGCTTTTTTCATACAATTTTTATTTTGAAATGTTTCACATTGGGTGAGTTTTGTTTTGTCATTGAACAATGTCATCAATTAGTGATTGTTGCTTCACTTGGAATTTTGTTTTGTTGTAGAAGCAAATGCAGAGGATTATGCTTCATTGTTTTTACTGCGTCAAACACAAGCTGCGGGCTTGTATGGGCACCTTTGCCTTGTATGGCCTTGATTTCATGATAGACAGCAATATGAAGGTATTTGCCAAATTTTACTTTTTTTAATGATGCAGAATGTCTTTTATAGACTCTATGCTGACAAAATAATTAAAGAAAAAAGTATTAATTTTCTTTGCATGTCTTTAGAGATAGACTTTTAGATAAGCATATTCCTCCATCTCCAATAAACAGTTGCTTGATAATAGCAGTTATGCTGAGAATTTTTCCAAGCAATATTTGTATAAAAAATAAAATATTTTGATTTACCTCTAGAATATTTCAGTCAGAAGAAATCTATGGACCATAAAAAATTATAAGCTAGTAAAACATTTTGAAATGTTGGGGTTTCTGGAAAACCTTGTGAGGTTGACCCAAAGGTCAGGTTTGGAAACAGAGTCCCTTTGTAAGGAATTTAACCAATTTGGAAAGCATATTGATAATAAAATTTTTTTTACTAAAATACAAAGCATATAAGTGTTTAAAATTATGAATTAACTATCTGACAAAAAACAATTATCTCTTTTTGTATCCCTTTAGTGTTAATCAAGGTATTTTATTTTCGGCAAAAATACATGGAAAAACTATATAAACCATGTATCAAAACATATAAGCCATTAATTACATTATCAGTTTAAGCTTTCTTTCATAAAAAATAGTCACTCTTTATATGGATAACTTCTGCACATATTTTGGGCATCCTATTCACTAACTTTTCAAAATATTGCCTTGCAAGCAATAACCCCATCCCATAGCTAAGTGAAATTGTTTGGACCATTTCTTTGGTGACTCAATCTACTTCATTTCATACAAGTGCATTTGGGTTCAGAGGTGGAGACTGAGGGGTGCCAAACCACAGTTTTAAGAATCAATTTTTTTCTAGCAAGGTATTGTCCATTGAGCTCTACACTGTGCTTTGGATCATTATCTTCTTGCAATATGATGCCTTGATGGAATTGTTTGGAGTTGCTGGATGTTGTGATATATCTCTCTCATGAGAATCCCATCAATTTTTATCAACTTTCCAGCTGAATAATCAGTAAAACCACTTTGTACTTTCATATTTCCACAACTATGCTTAACTGTAAGGAAACAGAGCTTTCCATGTACTTTTCTCTGGCCTTTCTTTTAATATATTGTTATTGCTTAGAACCAAGTAATTCAAACCTACTTTCATCTGACCATAATACACTGTAATATTGCCCCAAGGGACAGTTCTAGTGTTATTTAGACCTATCAGGTCATATTTTCTTGGTACCATGTCTAAGCGAGGGCTTTATAACTGTTACTTGGCTAATCAATCCAACTTCTTAAACACCTTTTTGTGGAATGGCTGAGATGCTGATTGCTGCAGAGGGATTTGATCAGTAGTTAATTGGCTGCTTGTTGAAAAATGGTTTGCTCTGGACTTTCAAACTAGCACCTTATTTTCCCCTTCTGTGGTTTTTCACTTTCTTCCTCAGCTCCTTGAATTCATGGCTGAACATTTGTAATTGGTGTTCAGACATCACTTATGTAACTCAAAAACTTCTTATTGGGAGTAACTGGCTTTATGAAAGTATAATAAATTCTAATTAGCAATAAATTTTTGAAAAAAACACAACTATTTTTGTAAGGTGGCCCTCATAATTTCTATTGCCACAGTGAGAGAGAGAGTGTGTGTGTGCCTGTGCATGCGTGCATTAAAAAATAAGCAACAGTTTCTAAGCCTGCTGTGGTACATTCAAAAGTGTTCATTCTCTGTTTGAAAAGGATTTGCATATTGAGCAAAGAAACTCAAACACAAGATTGTTCATAAAACATTTAATGTTGCAGTCATCTTTTTGGAAAATAACATTCAAATAACTTCTCTACTTAATCTGTGTACATTTTTACATATGACCCATTACCATTTTCCCCCTAAACTGGACATGCATGTGGTATAGGGTTAGGAATGCTTAGGCATCATTTAACACCAAACAAAGTGGTTCAGACTATTTGGTTGGTTTGAGGAAGAATGATGTAGACTGCTGTTGTTATTTTTCAGTACATTGTTAATTGCAATATCATTTCTTGGCCACTAACAAGATACTGTCAGATTGGTCAGTTTATGGAGAGACTTTGTTCAGGTTGCCTAAGATTCACAATCTTCTATGAGGATTGTTATCTTAGAGACTTTATGACAGGCTTCATACTAGTGGTACTTGGTCCAGAATACCACTGTTACATATCTCTTTAATGCACCACCATCTACAGCTATGCCTGCAATGGCTGATGCTACATCGCATTTGGAGATTACCCAGTACAGTTAATTTGGTGGTGGCTACCTGTCATCATTAGAAGGGGGTGTCATAACTGCTCAGATACAGGCATGAGAACATTATGCTTCTAGTTTGTGACCTTTTTTTGCTACTGACATTTAATTGTTTTACAAAGAATTAAGATCAAGATGAAAATCTTTAAGTAGAATATGAACATGGATGAATGTATTATGTAAGCACTCAGGCTTGGAAATCTTTTTGCTTAATTTTTTGTCAGGAGTATAAATAAATGCTAAAGTTTTGAACTGATTACACTGGTTAAAAATACCATTTTTGCTTGGCATTTACATCACATGTACTTTTCCATATTTAATACCATGTAAACACCACATACAAATGATTATTTTTTGTTTTTTATGGTAGTTATTATAGATGAAGAAAAGATGAATTTTCATCAAGTGTTATATAATAGAATACTTCATATGTCAGCATAAACCTTTAAGAACATCTGGGCAGATAAGCTGAATTTAACAATAAATTAACAATGCAACTTATACATGAGGCTTTCCAGGAAAAGTCTGTGAGAAAACCTTTGCGATTATAAGTGCAAGTAAGTTGGATTACCTATATTCAAATGGGCTAGTTCTAAGAGAAAGCAAGTAATTGGCTAGGTGCCAGCAGCATGGATAGAACTATGGTCAAACCATACATGTTACTATGACATGGATGTGCTAATCTTGTCTTCCTTATGTTAAGAAAATTTATTGATTATGCTAAAGTAGACACGACAAATACAAATGTTTGTTTTACATATTATGGGTAGTAACTGTAAGTTTTTAAATAACACATTATAAAAAGAATTTGATTTGATTGGCTTTAACTTCACAGATAAAGTTAATTTTATTTATCAGTATAAACAAACAAATAAAATTAAAAGAAATAAAGTTTTAATTTTCTTGAATATTAGATTTTCTCATTCTATAGGAATAATTTTTTCTTTTTCATATTTAGTTTTTTTAATATTATAATTGTAAATTTAAAAAAAAAATATTACAGATAGGCTTCAACTATAAAATTCTAATTGCTGCTAAATATTCTAGAATCAAAGCTTTAAGATACCCCCCCCCCCCGGGTTTCTTTCAAATTTGATATACATGGTCTTGTTATAATAATTTGGTTACATATTATATTATGTTGATTTGTGGCAAAAGAACCAACAAAGACAACCATTTAAGTTTATTTTTTTTCTGTTACCACTTGGTCAAACCACCTTTTGCAGCACAAAAAACATCTACTCTGTTTGGCATTGATTTAGCAAGATTTTGTGTCACGATCTGATCCAGATTTCCACCTCAGACATCTGAGATCTTCCTTTAATTCCAGCATATTAATGTGACATGGATAAGTTCATTTTAGCTGATGAACCAGCCGTTTCCAATAGGTGCTTGATTGAATTCATATAAGGGCTTTGGGTAACTGTGGCTACATGAGAGGTGTGGCAAATAGATTTATCCTTTTGATAATTATGGGCATCAAATCTCAGGATGTCTTTTTGGAACAATAGTAGATGTGTCTACATCATGGTAATTTACCCAGCAGAATTTGGAGGTCTTTCAACAAAATATTCTGTTTTCCAAAATACCAGATTGCAACCCACACCATGACACTCCTGCCTGCATACTGGACTATAGGTTGAAGGTCTTCATTAGGTCCTTCCAAACTCAGGTGAAACCTCCATTGAATTACTGAAAAAAAACATGAAGTCATTGGAGAAGAGAGAAGTCACCAATACTTGTGGGTTTTGCCAGATATGAATTTTGACTAGACCTTGAAGTGTCTTATTTCTATTAGACAGCAGGGATTTATTATACATCATATATCTTTTATAGTGAGCCATTGGACATTCTTTGGCTCATATTGGTCGTAGAGTTATTGTTAACAAGAGGATCTTAGATAATATCATGTTCTTGTTGTGGTATTAGTGTTAAAGGTTTTTAATGCTACTTTTCCACAGTAGTGGCATTCACCTGTTTTATTTTGCAGTAATATTGGCCACCCAATAGAAATGTTTGGCAATCAGTCATTGATTTTGGGCACACTCTAAATGGCCTGTGACATGATCTTGGGTAAATGCTGAAATGTCAGTGGAATCTGCCTTTTTATAACATGGTGATATTACAGTTTATAATATGTATAAATATGTAAATGAGTGCTGGTTCCTTACAATAAATTTTTATTTTGTACTCTGTATTGGATTCATTTAGCGTTGGTTTCTTTACAGTTACAAAAATTTTTTATGATACATTTTTTTAAGTCATCAGAAAGTTGTATTATATAAGTCTCTCATGTAGACCAAGGAAGCTACACTTGCTTGTGGATTGCAATACTTTCTAAACATCTGAAGGAGGCATAATCTGTCCATGGATTCTACTTTAAAAAAAAACTAACTAAACATTTTTGCACAATGTTAATGTGACAAAATCAGGTAGTTTAATCTACATATATTTTAGTGAATCACTTTTCAGGATTATTGATGTCATGGTGTTGCCATGGTTGCTGCTAGTTCAATTCTCACCAAAGATTGTGTATATTATTTTAAAAGTTTTTTTTCCATTTCTCATGGCTGTTAATAAATAATCTATGACTTAATTGGATTAATTGCATTTTTAAATCTTAAAGCAATTATAATTTAAATGATTTTCTACAGTTTTATGATTAATTTCTAGCATAAAATTCCAAAATGTTGCAATGAAAAAAAATATAAAAATTTGACATTGCAGGTTTGGCTGATAGAAGTCAATGTGAATCCTTCTCTTGATGTCAATTGTCTTGCCTTGAAAGATGTCATTCCTGGAGTGGTTCACGAAACATTATGTGAGTCATCGTCTAAATTACAATTTGCTTTTTTAACAATAATGTGTTATTGTAGATTTGTTTTGATTACTCTCCATAATGCCCTGTACCCACACAGAATCCACATTAAAATAAGCCTGCCACCCTCAGGAAACTGCATAATTAAATCTGTATGAGCATGGCCGGTCCTGAATATTTTTTCAGGATGGCCTCCAATGACTTGCTAAAATATTTAAGACACTAATTTCACCAATTTTTTTCATTTAAACCAAATGGTGTAATGGATCTCAAGTGAAATCAGAATCATCTGTTTGTGAGGAAAATTAGCAGTTAAAGAAGTTTGAACAAGAATTCTGAAGATATTGCATGAACATAACAAAGTCATTGAATATTATCTGTGATATATCCATTGCAACAGCAAGATAAAAATTCCACATTTTTATTGGAAAGATATTCTTTAGCTGTTTTATATAAATGCATTTGCCACTGCTGTAGTAAAAAAATGGAAGATCTTTGTTTATCATTTTAAACTTTGCTTTGCTGGCATGTTTTATAAGTTTACTTGGTCTGATCTGTGCACACCACCCATGTTTTGATTGTAGGCTTCAATTGCAGCATGTTTGAAAAGCTCTCAGAACTTTCAACTACTGTTCAGTTACAAATGTTTTGTAATGATTGCAGATGACTGAAGATTAGTTAACAAGTATATGTGATACTTGCCATCCAATGCAAAGAATATCTCCATTTCAACTGAACAAGAGGGATTCGTGTTTAACTTCAGTTTTTTTCAGGGTTGTATTGCAATTCCTGAGCTCAGGTGGGTTAGCAGTTCTGTTCAAATGCAGTATGTGTACCCTGATAACCTAAATGTCTATGACACAAAAGCTTGCATTAGTTCAACACTGGAGAAAAGTGAAACAGATAAGTCCATAATAACATGTGTGCCAAGGTTACATTCATCATTCTCAACTTGTTTTCTAGTGTACAAGGTCAATTATAGATATAACCAAACTGATCCAATCCACCTTTGAGTCCCCTTTCTATTATTTTTCTTTGGCTTATATTGCATCGTGTATATCTTTCTTTTGAATGCAATTATGCACTTAAGTACTACATTGACTAATTTGCCAATGCTGCATGCTGCTTGCCAGTTTTCCTGTCATTAGATAAGCTCTTAAGCTCTATAACAATGGTCATGCCCTGGCTTATCACATGGAACAGAAGCAGAATTATCATGCAGATGCAGGAATCAAAGTCTGGCAAAAAAAGAGAGAAAACTATATCTCATGATAGCCATGAATCCAGGAGCCTCCATTAGCCGGTGCATACTTCAAAGTGTTTTGCAGGATGATCATTGAGAAAGACACATAGGATAATGAGAGATAAGGAAACTTTAATTTCAGTCTAATTAATGGCTGTCCATTGTTTTTTTTAATTATCTCATCAGCAGCTGGAATCTGGAAGCACTAGTCAAAATAATGAGAAAAAGTTTGCAAAATAAAATCCCCTGGTTTGAAGTTCAGTAGTATCTACTGTGGGTTTGCTAGGATTTTGATGGTGGAATAGATGTCTGATCTCTCATGCCCCTGGCTCTACCACATCCATGAACCACTGCTGGACTATAGCCATCATCATAATGTGATTATCTTTCAGTTTCAAAATCATCATCATCAAGATCATTTGATTCTTCATCAGAAAGCACATCACAGAACTGCTGCAAATCATTCATGGTTTTGTCAATTTGATCAGAAGAAAATCTTATAAAATATTATTCATCTGATTCATTTGCTCTTTGTTGTAAACAACTCCATCAACAAAGGTGACCATATTCTCAACAAAATAAATGTAAAAATCAGCTTCAGAATACTCAAAATTGCTGGACTATAGTCCAAAACTTATTTGTAAATTCAGGCCACATAAGCATTATTAGCAGAGCATCATCTTTATCTTCAATTAAAGCCTTAAAAGTTACTGAAATGAACTCTGAAGATATGTCTATATTATTTTGAGCAAATATTTTATTCAGGAAAATTAGTTTCATTTTAAAAGATGAAATTACTTGAAAATAGTTGTAGTTTGGTCCTGCAAAATTATATTTTTAATAGACCTTTCTGATTTCTTTCATCCAGCTGCCTTTCTCCATCAACCTGATAATCAGATATTCATGACTGCATTTGTGTCTGTCTTAACAGTACTTTTTTCCTCCTCATACTGTTCAGGTTCAGTAACAAATTAAAGAGATGTATTATCACTTTTATCTTTTTGAGTTTTATTTGTTTACCTTTGCTTTTATTTAATTTAAAATTCTGATATTTTTAATATAAGGTAGTAATATATATCTGATCTTAGGATGTGTACATGTTGACTTTACAGATCTGGCCATAGAATGTTTTCAAAAAAGCAGCAGAGGACAGTCACTAGTACCACTTGCAAGTCTGAAGAACTTTTTGATCTTGTACAATGCATCCAGAAGCTATGTTCAGTCTATAAAAAATTCATCTTCAGGGCGAACTATCAGAAATTTTCCAAAGCAGCCATCTTTACCAATGATCAAAAACTCTACTTCCGAAGAGACCCTGAGAAATAAATACATACCTACTCTTCCTCTTATTATTGATATCAAACAAGAACCTCCATTCTCCCCTTCTGTGCAGGTTGTACACAACATGTTAACATCCAGAAGTGCTGTACATAAACATATAATTCAGACATATAAATCATCATCATCCTGATCTTTAAAAAAATCATGGTTATGATCTAAGAACACTTGGTGAACTGAATCTTGGCACATTGTTCACTCCCATTGTATTCCATACAATGGATAACACTTAAAAATGCATTCCGGAGTGAATGGTACTGAAAATTAATTTTTGTGCATTATTTAATGCAGAAGTTCCAAACTTATATTAGCTGTCATCTTTTCACTTTTCCACTGACATTGACGTTCTTATTTGACCTACTGTGTGTGAGTGGTAATGAAAAGAGGAAAACCAGTGTTTCTGAATTATTTACATTTTTTAAAGCTATAATAATGTGGTTAAACATTAACACTAACAGTATCTGCTTGTTATCTTCCTAAAAGAAAAATGAATGTCAACTTTTTTAAAGCATTGATATGTTCCAGAAAAACTTGTAATAAACTGGTGTTTTTTTCTTATAATTGTGATGTGAAGAAATAGCCTTTAAAAAAAATCACTTGGCCTTAAGTACCAAATACATATAAAACTTCCTGTTTTTCTGATTATCTATTTATCTACCTATATTTATGTGCTGGAGACTTCTAGGTCTAGCTATAACTACTAAATGAAAAGTTATCTTACTTTCATCTTTAATAACTCATATAAAGCAAAAAAAAAACAACAAACAACCTTTATTTGGCATTTACATCACAATTACCCTCTTTCATATTTAATACCATGTAAATTCCATATAAAGCTGTTTTTTGATTCTTAATGTCATCTTTACTTTATCTTTGATGACTAACTTTTTTGTCCAGGTGACTTCATAGTTGGGAATTACACAGCATTTTGTTTTGTTTTTATCTGAAAAAAATTAAAATCAAATTTAGAAACAAATATGATAAATGTTTATTTTGTAAACAAAACTCTCCTATAGACACAAGAAATAAAATACAAATATGTATGAAAATTATGCTTAGAAAACTTTATTGTCATTTTTTTTCCAAGCTACTTACTGCAGAAGGACTGGAAATATTGTAATTTTGGCGTTTATGTCAAGCTATTACGACTGATGAAGAATAGCTGTTTAATTATTAGTCTCAGCTTATACATCACTACTGATTTTATAAAGGTATTCTTTTCCCAGTTTCTCAACTCTGAATCTTTCTTACACAAGTTTCACATATTCAATTTTTTTAAAAAAACTTTCTGCCATAATGCCGTCTTCCAAACTGCTGCTTGAATCCTCTACATACTAAAGGTATGGAGGGGGGGGACCTAAAATCATAGAAAAGGAAAAAGATTCACTGAACTTTGAGCTGAGCCAGGAGAATAAGAAGATAATTAAACAAGCCATTCTAACTTAAAGGTGAACATTCATAGATACAGCTTTACTTGTAAACGATCAGTATCTCCACATACAAGCAAGGCAAGAGATAAGGAGATTTGTATGAAGCACATGTTTTTTTAAAAATGTGAAAGAAATATTTTTTGTTAAAACCAAATGATGTATATTCATTTAAACATGTATCCAAGCTTTTGTTACATAACTTATCTTTGCTAGATGAAAGTATGTTCTGGAACTTTTAAAAACTTACCTAATAGTAGGTGGCTGTGTTGTTTTTCTACTGTTATTCTAAACACGTGCCAAAAAGGAATAAGAATAATTAAACTGTACCCTTTGAGTGGCTGTGATTGGGGGTAGTTGTTACAGCAGCAGTAATTCCTAATTAAATGTATGGATGAACTATAATTGACATCATATGAAGGTTAAAGGATATGTTGATTACTGTATAGCTGATCTATATGTTTAATTAGGAATTACTGGTGCTGAAACAACTTTTGTAACAACAATTCCCAATCTTTCCTACTATTAAAGTAAAAGTCTAATTTTCTTCACCAGTTTAGCGGCTCTAATTCGTTTAATAAATATATTTGATCAAACTTCTATTTGGTTAAGACCAAAAATTATTTGCTGTTGATATTAGTTTCTATACATTTAAAGTTTTTTTTTAAAAAAAAAAGTTGTTAAGTGGTTTTACTTTATTAATATTGAATGTCAATTTCAGCTGACAAATAGTTTGAAACTCAGCTACTTCTAACTTATACTTTAGCTGAAATTACTTTGAGATGATTTATTTAAGAATTTTCTTTTATCATTTCTGTAATACGATTCCAAACAACATGCATTGTAACAAATTAATTTTTTCTCATCACTGAAGAATATGTTTTCCAGATCTTTGCCCCAGTATACCACAGGTCTACATTAGCAGTACATTTAGTCATGCCTCCTCTGAACGATATTAAGTATTTTACTATGTTCACTTGTTTTCAAATGATTTATTTTTTAAATGCAAGAATTAAAAAAAAAAGTTGATGAACATATTGAATCTAAATAAGTGCAGCTGTTTATCTTAAATTGTTGATATATGATATATTATTTTAAATTATTTAATGAAAGGAAATTAATTTTATATCAATTTTTAAAATTTAAAAAGCAACAACTTTTTGATTTAACATTTATACATTTTGTCTAAACATTTTTTAATATTTGAATTTTATAGAAAAATTAAATATTTAAAATATTCAAATTTTTGGATAACATATATAATATTTCTGTATGATATGCTGATTTTTAAAAAAATGTTTACATAAATGTGATATTGTTTTATTTATTGGTATATACAGAAAATCAAAGTGGTGTTAAGCAGTATTTTGAAATTGTATCTGCTATTACCAAATTCAAAAAGCTTACATTTGCCAATAGGGATCGACTACTATTACTTTTCTTTAATTTTAAAATTTTACAAGGCAATTATATTTTTAATGATTTTTCGGATAACTAAAGTAGATAAAAATGCCAACTGTGATATATTTCAGATAAATATCATGCATTACATTATATTAAAAAAATATTTTAAATTTATTTTTTAACATTGGATATATGGCTAGCAGTTGGAAAGTGTATAGAAATTAGAGTTTGAATGATGTGTGTTTATTTTTATTCTAGGCAATCCAAATGTTTTTTTCCCAAAATTCATTGAATTCTGATTTAAGTATTTGGTTGTTTGTTTGATGTGATGGTGTAGTGACAATAATAACTTGAGATTGTTGTGAAACATGAATTTTTACATTTTGTCAAATCCTGAAAAAAAGTTTATATTGACCTTGTTAAAATTTAAAAAAATATTACATTTTTGTATATTATATTTTTTTACTTGACAGTTTAATATAATGGCTTTGATTGTATTTTGTGAAAATGTTTCTAAAATTTTGCTGGATGGATGAGCTTTTTTTTTCATCAAGTACTGAATCATTATTAATGTTTTGTTGTCTCACTTTTTTGGCCTACAAATTAGACTGTTTGTTTCTGGGTTTGCCCCAGGAAATACTAGTTTCCTTTTCAGTTTTTAGTATCATCCAGCCTAAGATGGCACAAAGACTATTTATTCACGGAAAACGGCCCACAACCATTGATTTTTCACATAAGAGAAAGTTGGTAAGTTGGACGTCCAGTTGTTTCACACTGGTGATAGGTGAATTTCTTTGGCAATTTAAGAATTTAAACTTTATCGAAATTAATTATTTTGTGACATCAAAACTTGTGGTGTTTTGACAAAAATTTATATTGCAAACTTTCAAGTTGTTTGGCATTAAGCTTCCTAATTTGGAAGGCTTATCCAACTTACTCCCTGTCTTCTACATCTCCACATGAATTTTCCTCCTGAACTCATTAATTACCAGCTTCCAATGGCAACCTTGTGTAAGTCTTTTGACATACATACGTATCCTGTGTACTAGCTCTAATTAAATTACAGTGGTGGTACCATCCAATTTAATTGTCTCAACAAGTAACCTTTAGTAAAGCACACATTTGAGCAAAAATAGTTTCTTTTTTAATTATTCGTGTTACTAGTTCAACATGAACTTTTTGATACTATGCATCTTTAAGGTTGTGCATTAAAAAAATTGTCACATACTGATACTTTTAGGGCTTTAATCTTTCATTATTTTTTAAATATTTTGAGTGATGATTAATGCTGAAAAGTCATTTTGATTTAGAAGACTATTTAGAAAAAAAAATCAGTTTTTTCTAAGCTGAAAAGCTGCTGCTACAGAAATATTTACCTATTTATTCATAGTATAAAACATCAGTATAGTTCTTAAATTGATTAATACTATCATCATCATAATTAGTACATTTGCCAATGCTTGATTCCACTCACTGACAATTCTATTACTAAATAAAAAAATATTTGGTTATATCTAGCTAAGCTGGAATTATTAAGAGCTAAATCTGGCTGACAATAGAACAGTATTTCAAGATTTTGTTCTCTTAGGCTGATAACTTCATATTCTTCCTGCCTCAGTGATGTTGGAGGAGCTGAACACAGTCCCTCTTCTTGCCACAAAGAAAGTATTAAAAAAGGGCTCACATTAAGCAAATTGAGCAAAGTTATATGGCAGATGGTACTTTGGGATATTCAGTGTTATAACATTACTCTTATACAAAAAAAAATGAAGCCTTTAGCATTGTGTAGATCAGCTATGGAGCTAGGCAGCTTGTCTAACTGAATACATTGAACTGAGAAGAAAATGCAGTTATTCAGTAGACTAGAAAAAAGATTACTATTTTCTTCCAATCTTCTCCCTACAGAAGTCTGAATTCTTCTAAACATTACAACCTTATAATATTGGAAATATTCAAAGAAATGTACTTTTATTTACATCTGATTACCAAATTTCTTCTAATAACTATTTAAAATTTCCTGAAATATTATAAATTGATTTACCTAGATCAGGAAAGTGTCGACAATAAGTATTTTGCTTATTTTATATACATATTGTTTTTCATGATCATGATGATCATCATCATTATTAAGCTATTCCACATGACAGTTCATAAAATACAAGGTAATTTCTAGGAAGAAAAAGATTATTATTAATTACTGGTATGTTTTTAGAATATAAGTTTTAAAACTGCCCTTCAGATTATTGCATAAAGGTAATTTTTCTTTCTGCTCTAAACCTCTAAGACTAAGCTGTCTAGTTTTAGTTCCTTTGGTATTCAATAATTTGTAACTTCAATTATTTAATTTTTTTTGGCAAACAATGATGTTTAAACAAGATTTTCTCATGGTTATGCAAATTTATTATTTTTTTTTTGTAAACAGCCATTCAACAAATGAAGTATTCTTTTATCTATGTTGAAGCAGGCCAAAATACTGCAGAGGTAAGGAACCTACTAGAACTCCTTCCAGTAGAGGTGAGGGACAAAGACAGATTAAATCCACAGAGAAAGATAAGAAAGAGCTATACCCTTGGCCAGACAACAAAATATAGTCCAAATACCAAACAGGCAAGCATGGACAACTCATGGTCATTTCTTAGTTGTTTAGTACAGTGCACTTGAGCTACTTTTGTTTGCTTTGCATATTCATCACACTAGTTAAAGCAGGACTGTTCAGTATCAGCAGGAACTCTGAATGTTATGGGGGGAACAGTAAACAACTCTGTTAAAATCTTCAAACATGGACTTAAACTGATCCAGATTAAGAAAAGTCAATCATTAAGGATTCAATACCAGGAACTCTGCATGGTCGATAGTTGTTATTTATTGATAGGATTATAGAGGGTCAGTAGTATTTATTTAATTTATTAAAATTTCTGGCACACAGAAAACAGGATTACCAATAAGTGTATCGACATGGAAATACATCATCAGATTTAAGGCTTATATAACGGAGAGTAGTTTCATGGAATTTCAAGGATAAGGCTTTGGAATTATTGCTTGTATCCTAATTGTTTGCTTTTTTGTAGAAATTTTTTCAAGATGTACTGATTTTTTAACTCTCTAAAAACCAAGCCTCAAGTCCATTGAGCAGAAACAAATATGTCGGTTTTTAGCTAATCTAATGATGGTTGGTGTTTATTCACTCACATTACACATCTAAGAGTTGATTGATGACTTTTATCATCAGTTTCTCCTTGTAAAATTGTTGTAAACTTGGTAAAGGAGATTCATACATTTCATTTACCAGTTTATCACACAGTTTGCAGCATGTGATACATAAAATTACCGGTTTGAAAATGTTATATGGTAGGAAGTCCATGAAGTTAGCCCAGCATGGTGATATATTAACGGCCCGTGCTTGAACGGGAGAAAGCAATTTATAATTGAAAATAAAATGCTACTAAATTTTCACTGTGAAGTAGCAATCTTCAGTTATCTATTTTAGTATCCCCAATAAATTAACCTACTATAAGTTATATTCCATTTTCTTAGCATTAAGCCTTTAATTAAAAAAGCCATATGTGGATTCTAATGATTTTCATGAAACAATGTACAATTCTTTAATAAAAAATGTTTTCATTATTCACTTTTTAATAGTGTAATTTGCATATTTTTGGTTGCTTAATTGTTAAGTTGGTGAAGTATGTTAATAATATGCAAAGGTGATGTTTTATTTACATAAGGGAGGGGTTAGTTCAGATTTTCCCTTGTTTTGTCATCAGTACTACAAAAAGCAAATGGCAATCATTTCCTGTGAAAAGGAGCGTTTTGGTCCGCATTGATGTTAAATATTTAATAGATATTTATATAAGTAATTTTTCATTTTATTAGGTGATGGTCTACTGTCCAAATTACCCCAAAACTTGAACCTGTGCCCTGTTACTTGCCTCACTAAAGATAACACGTGCACACAGTCCTAGGAATAAATCCTGATGATACCAAAAGGAGAAAAATCACTGATACAGAGGTCCATGTATTGCTACTACTAAGATTGGATTTTAAAAAAAATTATCAATTTATGTTACTAATCGAAATTTAAATAAAATTTCTTTGAACCTAAAAAAAAAAAAAAAGAAGATTGGATGTGTCTGTGCTATTTACTGCAGTGCCAAAGAATAAAATACAGGTAACATGACTTAATCATTCCAAAGACAAGAAATGTATGGTAATTACATAGACACAATAGTGGATGAGAAGCTACTGGCATACAACTATTTATAATAAAGCATATATGCTAATCATGTTCAAGTGGAGCCTCTCAGATACCATTTTGGCAGTGCTATTTCAGTTAGGTATAAATTGGATTAAAGTACTTTATATGCCTGCACTCTCTCAACAGTATCACTTGAGTGGCACTGAAAACTGAATTTTCTAAATATCCTCTTTTCATATAGTTTAAACCTGTAGATTTTTTATTGTGACCCAGAAAAAAATTATAATGACTCTGCAACTCAAGTTTATATTGGAGTAACAAATGATATTAATGCAATAAATGCAGTTCTCTTTATTTCCCTCAGCTACAATGGCAATCATAAATATCATCTGATGACTGCTCTATAAGAACAACAATCTCCTAAACCATCCACTTCTATCATTTCACACTGTACATGATCATCAGGTATTTTTATGAAATTATTAATTAAAGTAACTATAGCGAGTTGCTGCTATAATGTTTACTTTTTTAGAAGTCAGTGTACATTTATGTGATTGTAGATGATATTTAAATGTTCTTTCCAAACCCCTCCTCATTTTATGAAAAATGTGTAACTTCTAATAAAAACAAAGTGCTACTACATCTGTAAGAAATAAAAAGTGAAACGTTTGGCCATTGAAATGTAATACACACCTGAAAGATCAAATGTTTAATAATCTGCTTTTGTTAAGAAAAAATGACAAAACTGCCATCATGAATAAAATGGAAAATATTCAGAATACTGTGGTATTTATTTCAAATGAAGACTTTTACATTTACCTACCAGCAAACTGGCTGGCTTGAGTTAATTCGTAGTAGGTGGTGGTTCATATATGAAAGTGAATGGATCTCTCTTGGCCTTAACTCTAAGCTCTACTTTGGGCTTGTCCATATGAATTTTAACATTCTTATTTAGTTTGTGTTGTTCCTCTCTTTTCCTAAGGTACCCAGTACTTGGATGAATAGAGTTTTATAATTCACTAATTTCCTCTTTAATTTGCTGGAATAGCATTTATTTAATACTGGTGAGTTTTCATTTAACAGTATAGCTAAAACTACATTGGGCAAAGAACAAGGGAATGGAGGGAGAGAAACAAGAAATCAACAGAGATGCAAAGAATGGAGGAATAATAGAAAAAACAGGTATACAGCAATAGAGATTTTATGAAAATTTTCCAGCTATGGAAGATTTACTGATAAGAGAGTAAAAGGGAAAACAAGCTAAAAAATAAACCAAAAGAAAAAAAAAATAATCTACTATCAATTATTCATGTGCAATGTTGAAAGAAAAACTAGAGCACCATTATAGGTGAGCCTTACAATCTTTGTCATACTAGTGCCAAGGTCAAGTGTCATTTCCTTCCTTTTATCCATTATACCTCCATTTGCACCTGCACAAGCACTGGTTCTAATTTTAGGCTGTCTCCACATGTGGCATGTGAACTAAACACCAACTAACCTGTGCTTTGTTGCAAATGAAAGATATTAAGAGCTTTTTATTTTTCATAAACACATCGTTGCATTCTTCTCTGTTGGTAAATAACCGTGTTAACTAACGATTTAAGCTCGAGAAAGGTAGTTGAACAGAAAAGGTTTCTGCAATATATGAAACCGGTGAACATGATTTAAAAAAAATTGTATGCAAGTATCTGAGAGTCATCGAGTAGTTTAAGTGTAAATCAATGAAATAAGCATATGAAGAATGGGACAGAACAATGCTGGATAGTTCAGCCAACAAAGAGCTGAAAGCACCATGGTGTCAGTCAGGTCCAATTTGTGCAAAACAAGCAAAGTTTTTCTCTGATTTGTCAGAAATGGGAGTTAAGCAACAACATGGAATTAAGGGTGAACTGCTAAGCAATAGCTGTTGAATTTTCAGAAACTTATGGAAAGCAAAAACTTACAACCAGAGCAGATATACACTGCAAAGAAATCCAGCCTTTAGTGTTTACCATCCAGGACTTTAGCACCAAAGTCCAAATTTTTACAAATCCAGTAGAGAGAGAGAGAGAGGCTGACAGTTATCTGGTGCACAAATGTGACCAGTTCACAAACTTAAACTGTGTGATTGGTAAAATTCATTTTAAGAAACCAAACCATGAAGTATGCCAGTAGATTATTTTAACCATAAAAGAGCATGGATGGACCATGCTTTTCAAAGAATGGTTGAACTAAGAGCTCGTTCCCAGAGTCCAAGAATGCTTATGATCAAAAGACTTGCCAGAAAAAGCCTTTTCTGCTATTAGACAATCCAAACCTTCAAACAAAAGCATTTCTGCTAAGTTTGCTTAATGTATAGCATATAAAAGTATAGTTTTCTACATATTAGTGTGTAAAATCATCTTTTTTATTATTAAACACATGTTGTAAAATCATTACCTGGCCACAGTGCTGGGCTTAGTTCAGTTTTAAATGATGTCATCCAGGCTACAATGTGTGGCCTGTTACAGCTTACAGTTGGGCCACAATGCTGGGCCTGCTGCAGTGAAACAGTTAATTCACCCTATGAACCAGGGAATGGTAGCATGTATGAAGAGACATTACCATGCAGGGTTATTACTAAAACAGGTGGATAAAGTAAATTACTTTGAAATCATCTTAGAAGCAGCCAACAGTTTTGGATGCAATTGATGAAGTGACCAGAGCATGGAATCTAGTGAAGCCCGTTATGATTACATAAAATTATTCTGAAGAAAACAAAGATTTTGAGGGATTTGATTGGAAAGAAATTTCATCAGCCACTTAGCAGCAATTTTCCAGCAGTCAGAAGGTTGTGAAAATATTGGTGCCAAAATGCTGAAGAATGGCTACAGAAGAATCACTGTGAACTGGGCTACTAACTGATGATGAAATTGTGAAGCAAGGTCGAAGATAAACAGCTGAGGTGTGCAAAAGTGGAGAAGAGCAAGAGTTGATTACTGAGCATCACGTCAGCCACTGTACTGCACTCAACACTGAAAATAAATATGCTTGACCACTTGGAGCAGCACTGATGACTGACAGACCAGTTTTATGTAGGCTATGCACAAATATAAGGAAGAAAAACTAACCAATGAAACAAAAAACAATTACCAACTACTTCAAAACAATAAAACAATGCAAATCTATATTGTTGTTCACACTATAATGTGTTTTTTCTTTATGTTTACAACTTTATTATACATTTCAATAAGTTTTCAGAGGTAAATATAATAAATATTTTCTTATAGCCTAATGTTTTGTATCATGTGGTTTTTAGTTATCCGGGGTTTCTACCCCAACATTAGCCTGAATAACTGAGATTGGACTGTACAGAAAGACCCCGACTTATGTAAGGGTTACATTCCAGTCGGCTATACATAAGTTGAACTCGCATGCTTCTGCTTATTATCTTGAATCTACACTGTCAACAATTTCTCCACCTCGGCAATCACACCAGTCCTTTGTTTCGTTATCACCATAGATTTCATGGGGGCAGATCCTTTCATGTGTTCTTTAATACGGTCTTTGTCTCTCACTATCGTGTTAACCATCAACACGGCCGTGCCCAGGCCTCTCTCAATGGAAGACAAAGTTCTCCCGTCTTCATATCTCTTTATTTTGCTCACCTTCTCCTCAAGTGTAATCACCTTACGCTTCTTTGCGGAACTGCTAGCATCAATTTAACGCTTTGGCACCATGGCTTGCAATGGAGAAATTTACATAAAAATGAAAAGATTTACGCACAGATAAACTCACTTGATTGATACTAACGCACAACTGAGAGCATGGGAGAGGGATGCTGGCTGACTAGCGCATTACTCCGTGGCTCAAAGTAGTGCCTGCTCATACCCAGGCACCCGTACGTAACATTTTTGCCACATCTCGAATATTTTTTGGAATTTATTTCTTGCGTAAAGTCGACACCAAAAAACCTAGTTCACTTCTAAGTCTATCTTAGCACTTTTACCAGCCATAATTATGACGAATAAATCACTAGAAAACGAAAACTACGAGTGATGCACGAGATGCTTTATGCGTAGTGTCTAGATCACGTAATAGCATCACAGAAAGTCTGTGTAAGTTGCGGAAACAACAGCAGCGCTCTGTTAACATAACGTAAATTTTGGGCTTTATATATATATATTAAATCAATTTTAACAAAGGACTTTTAATTGTAATATGGAAAAACAAAAAAACAAACATTAAAAAAATAAGCCAAAACTAAAATATAAATTATGTTCAGTAAATGGATGTTTGTTTTAAATTTTAAAGTAAAAAAAAAATCAAAAAAATCACTTAGTTGATTTTGCATATCTTCCCTAAAGTCGTAGGGTTTTCCAGCACAAAAATTTGAAAATGATGTGTAATCAACTAACATTTTTTCCTACAAGAGCTTAATCCACTAATAGAGAGTTTAGTTTTTATGGAGTCAGCACCACCACTCTCAGTTGACCAATAATAAAGGATATATTTATACCAGAATTTTAATTTTGAATTTCTACATCCACAGCTCATAATTCGGTGATAATTTACAAACACAGGTAAAAATCACTTTAGCTGCTGATTTTACATCCCGTTTCTTCATTGTCCTCATGAATAAATAGTGCTTAAAAATTGTAGTTTATTTTAGTAACACAATTACACACTGATGTAAAACAGTCATCTTCACTTCCAAACTTTGATCACGCCATCAAATGAACTGGTGATGACCAAACATTGGGATGTGTGACACATGCTTACATCACTTATGATGTCCTTGTGTCCTTGAGCTGGTGGCTTTGGACTGCGTCTTGGTATGTCATCAGTGTTTAGCCCTTTTGTTGTGTAGATTTCTTTAATTACTTCAGTGCCATCAACCAAACGAGACCTGTAAAAACAACAAGAATGGTTTATTTGGAGAGAATAGCAGGTTTGTCATATACTTCATAATGTTAAGAATATGTCTAAGCAAGTGTTAGGTCAAAGTTGTTACAAAACAAAAATATAAAAAAAAATTTTGAAATACCATATAGTTTCTAATTAATTTCCATACCTCAATAAAGCCAAAATTAAAAAAAAATTCATTTGTCTGCATTCACAAATAATCCTAATAAATAGCCACCTCCTTTGGGAATATTTTGGCACATGAATATCATCTACTAAAGAACATACTTTTTAGACATGATGGCCTTTGATCACTGCATTAACAGATACTGAATGAAAATCAGTAGCTTTACCACTGAAGTATTCACGTTAGTGATAAACACAGACTAGACATTTGTTTGTTTGTTGATGCACCTCCCTGGCTATGTTCTTATGTTGTGTCTCCATAGTGTTCATTGGATATCACATTGTTTGGTAATATTTTGGAAAGCATTCCTTATAATAATCTGTATTTAAGTGAAATTCACAATGATTGTGTTAGATCCTCCTTTGCTTTGCTTTTACAATATTAAAGTCTTTCAACTACAGCAACAATTCTTTCCCATGTTCACTCACTCATTTGAAATTCTTGTAGCAGGCATCATGTCTGGTGAAGTTAGAATTGCCAAAAATGGCAAAGCTATACAATTAATTTTAAACAAGATGTTCTACAAAAATTGGAGAGGCAGTGGGGAAATTTGGTGTGAACAGAAAAAGGATTTTAAAGTGGCAGTGGACACAAAGTGACAAAGGAAAACTGATTGTGGCCCCAACTAAAACAGTTACCTGGCAAGGCCAAAAATTGCGAGATACTGAAATAGATAACGACTTTATGACCAGCTTTCTGAACATCATGGTCATGGCATAAAAAAAATAGGGAAACATTGAACTTGATGCACAACAAACTTTTATCTCTACTAGTCATAAGGATGTCTGTTTAAGTATTGGATCACTACAAATGGATGAAGCACCATGCTGTGTCTATGGTACAGAAAACAAATGTTATGTAAAAACTGCCTAAACCCCAGGAGAAAAAGGGTGGAGAAATTACACTAATGGATTATTAGAATACAATGATTTCACAAGTACTTCATTGTGATACTGAAAACATAGATGACATGGTTGTCTATTTAGACATTTTAGGCAATGTGACTCTCACCAATGAGAAAATAGTTTAATTATAACAAACAGGCTGGCACAATGGCCAATATGGTAAAATTTTGAAAGGGAAACAAGAACTTCCCACATTGTCAATTATAGCAGGAGTTTCAGATGAGTGAGTTGGCTGAATGAAAACATTTTCCCCTAATATTTGCAAAACGGGGCTTCCATGCCCAAGACTAGGATTTTTTAAATGGCACATGACTGAGGATGTAAAAGAGGCAGCGAGGACATGTACACAGGTTGGCTGCAATTCAGATGGATTGATTCTGGGTAGTTGCACTATCTTAGTACACTCAGCTCATGCACCTGGAATCAACTGTTTGAGCAAATGATCAAGAGAAATGGGACCAGTGAGATAGGCAACTCCTTTTCGTCTCAGTGGGTCAAAGATACATGGAATGTCTAGTCATCTGACATGAACAGGAAATGTTTTAAGAAGAAAGGCATGCCCATTTCTCTAGACAACACAGAAATCAATCTGTTGTGAAATGTGAATTCTTATTTAGACGATGAAGAATTGTGGTTTTCCAGGATTTCATGTTGCAGTGTCAGAGAAACTGAGAATTGTCAGACAGTGCAAGAAACAACTAGAAATGTCTATAACAATAGTTCAATGTAGTGATATTAAAAAGTGACTTAATGAACTTAGACCCAGTGATAAAAATGTGCAAAACCAAGTGTGGTTGATATGTGGCTATTATTTTTTTTTTTAAATTGTATTTTTTCTCCCAATTTATTTTCCTTCTCAGGGAGATGGAATATTTCTAGCACAGTTTGCTCTTAAAATCATATATTGTGTGACTTTTTGTTTTCTTCCTATGTGTCATTGACAAAGCAACTTTTTCTTCATTTATTATGCATAAATATAGGCTGCTTGTCTGTCGTGTGTCCATGGTTACTTGGCTTATATCATCATTTCATCTGTAGTTTAGTTCCTTCATAAAAACACATCAACAGTTGCTGACTGTAGGAAGGTTTGAGTTTCATTTTCTGCAGATCCTGACTCTACTGGCCCCAGTAATCACCTGCACCTAACCTTTAAACTTTTATGCATTCCAAAAAACAGCCAGGAGGCAGTTGGAACCAGTACAGTAAATCACTTCTTGTGACTGTCATGTTTGTTTAAACAGGGTGTTTATTAGTCACCAGTCACAGACGGTCTCATCCAGCAGACATTAAAGGAACTTTTCTCCAAAAGGTTAGGCTTCTTGTATCATTATAAATGCTAAATTCAAGAGACACACTGGTTTACAAATATTCACCAAATGATCAACACAAACACCACTTCAGACAACAATTTTTATCAAAGAAATTTGCAAATTATAAATAATTTTTAAGGATGCAAAGGACCAAATCAGGGAACATGAAAGAATTCTAACATAAAGAATGTAAGCAAAGATGAATTACAGGTAATCTCCCCACTGATGGCAATAAATGACTCCTTTACATGCTACTTATAACCCTTTCATCAAGAACAGTGTGCAGTTCTTCGAGTGATCTTGGAAGGGTTTAGTTCTCTTGTGTGTGTCTATTTGTGTAACGTAAGACATTCATTTGTGCATCAGTCCTTAAAGGTGGTGAACTATGTGGCGTTTACAGATGGTTTCCACTCCTACTTGAACAGAGCTCAACAACACAAAGAGGTTCTCTCCCTCTCTCTCTGCCAGGTATATATTTAACTCTGTTTTATTCATTTACTTATTTATGATCAGTAAGTTTAGCATTAAAATGGAACAAAAAATAGCAGTAAAGCAGGATACACAATGTTAAAACTGTAGATTACAGTGCTCTTTCAAATTCATGTGCAAAAGATAGAAGAAATCAAAAGGACCCTACTGTACTAAATATTATGTTTGGGAAGCGCTGCTGAGTAACTGAAGTATGACTGCACTGATTAAAGGCAAGTAATGTCTACATGTTCCTAATGTATGGTGGTGAGTGGGAAGTAATCAGAATTTCTCTCCTGGCTTCATCTTGTGCATCACCTGGTCGTCTGGCCTTCCCACGTGTGCAACCAGATTGCTTAGCCAGTTTTACCAAACCAACTCAACGCACCCTCGTTCGCCCACTCTAAATGTAAGCAAATAATTTAAAAAAAACAAACAAACAAACTAAACCCACAGGTAAGATGTCTTTCACACAGACTAAAAAAGCTCATTCAGGCCTGAGAAAGGTTTGGGATTTGTAGTAGCTGATAGAGAGTTTTAAAGAAATTTTTGAAAAATATTAAATAAAAAGCTGCTCCAAACAGCTACTGTTCTGTTTTGTGATATTATATTCTCATCAGACAGCACTGAGTCATTGACCAAGACACCAGAGGTGAACTTTATGGGCTGACTGTTTACAGAAACCAACCAATGTCTGCATGATTACTCTGTTCTGCCCTAGAGCGATTTCTATGTTACAAAGCAACTTTAACAGGTCAACTGTTCTGACAATCTTTGTGCTTTACTTTTTGGAGACTAAAATTTAAAAAAAAAAAAACAACCTGCAACAGGAGGAGCTACTGTTCCATTAAGGGATCGGTGTTGGTATATCCATGGCAGGTAGACCACAGCAGAGATAACTTTTAGTGGCACATCATTTTAAGACCTGCAATGTTGCTTTATTTAGACAGAAGCACTTATTACTAAAGGTCAACTTTTAAAGCATTCAATGACAGAAAACTGACAATCCCATACTTGCACACAATATGATCTATTATTCATTTACAGTACAAGTTTCTGCAGGAAAAGACAACTCATAGAACTATATATATACAAATACACATACATACATATGTATGAAAAAAGAAAATTCTAACAGGACTTTGCTTTCCAGTTTGTGCACATGTTGAAAGTAGATCAGATGGCTGGCCAACCATAAAGGTGTTTCAGAATATATGAGTACCATTTTTATTTTATAAGGATCAATGTTCTGATAAGTCACCAGGTAGCAATGAATTTAATATATATTTTAATATTAAATAGATTTTCTGCTACTGATAGTATGTAAGCAAATTTCCTCCCCTATCCAAACAGAAATAAATGTTAACATTTTTATTACCCTTAAATACAGTAATGAACAAAAAGAACCGAAACTGTGAATTAAATTGTGATGTATAAGAAAAACAAAAGCAAGACTTACTCATAGTGTGTAGTGGCTTGATTGGGTGGATCAGTTGCTGCGCCTACCATGAGGAATGAGTTGGCAGGGTAGGTTAGGTCCCAAAACCTTAGTCTCATGTCAGAGCCTCCAGTCAGCATAAACACGCTGTTGTCAGTTGCTGTGATGTACATTCCATATATGGAGTGATCTGTTGCCTGGAAGGAAGAGGAACTGTATGCATGAACAGTACTTAGGTCACCATCATGCATCATGTTAGTAATATCTCTGCTTATTCATTTATTTAAACACATGAACAGAGTCAAAATGTAGGTCCTTTTTTCATATTTTAACCCCTAAGCTGTGGAGCATGTAAACATTCTTCCCACATTATTTGAGTTTTCCATGAGGGGAGTGTTACTTGGGCAAGTCAGGTGACTGAGCAGATGGAGTCTGTGTCCACCCATTTTAAAAAAAAAAAACCTTTTTTTAATTTTGTTTTTTTGGTATGTGGTGGGTGCCGAGGATTATGATCGCTGCATCTTTAAGGGTTAAAAGAGGCAGGGATTTAAGATACATTCCCCTTTCTGCGCACAACTTATCCAACATGAGATGGCCGGTGAACAAGCAATCCAGTAAATGTGCCCACCACCAACACACCTCTTTCTTTTAAATGCCCGTAGTTACCCCAATCAAATTGTAACTTGCCCAGCGCTAATGACAAAACTAACAGCAATACATCACTGACTGAAAGAACCTTGTACGGCTAATTCTCTTTCTCTTAATGATTCTGATCAGTATACAAATTTACCCAGTTCACTGATGTATAAAGAGCTCTCTCAAGTAAAATGGAAAACATTCGGTTTGTAGTCATTAATATTAGATTGAATCAAGTCAAGAGAAACTGCTTAATTAAAAACAGGGGATGTAAAAAATAAAAATCCTTGGCAGCCTGTTGTCGATGATATTGCAGATTGTGCCAGGCTACAAACATAGAATGTAAATAAGAAAATTTCAAAGTGAAGGTGTATCCCCATGGAAAGGTACAAAAACTTTAAATAAAATCTATTGTTGTTGTTTTATGATTTATCAGTTTAGCACCACTTTAGTAATTTTCTCAGAAAAATAAGAAAGCCATTTTGTTTCCAAAAAAATCACCAATATTTGTTTTCATTGCCTGGCCAAACACTGGATATGCCAAAGTCCACACAGCTTTAATACTTATCACAATTCAGATTCAATGCTAGTCATAAAATATTAAATGCAAATAAATTAAAAATATTTGTATTAATATCCCTAAGACTGTAATCTTGTGCTTTTGTGCTCATTTTTAATGTAAAATTAGAAATAGTAGTGACATCAGAAGCCATACAGTCCACTATCACATACAACTTTAACTATGTCAAAGGTAAAGTTGTTTGTGGTTTACCTGACAAGAGAGCTATGACATCAACAACAAATGTTTGAACAAATTCCACTGTTCTTTTGAGTCTTCACAAATACTGAGAATATCACTATTTTGTTCATGACACCAGAATAACTGCAACTACGTTAACCTGAGTCACCTCATTACTGTGTCATAGTTACTCAAAAGAAATAAGAAATAGTGAAATCTCAAACATCAGGCATTTCATTTGGCAACATCTCTGGACTAATAATAGCAAGCGACTTCTAACAACCAGAAAGAAACAAAAAAAGTTACCTGGAGATTTCAGAATACTTGCATGATGATACAGAAACAAAATTTTTTACTTAAAAAAAAGAACATTTTGTAATTAGTCTGTTTAATATTCTACAGTTGTTAATTGTCACATCATTAGTTTATGTAGACACTCTCAATATTACCGGAAAACTGAACAATGCCAGGATACTGTATGATTCATTCTATTGTGATGGGAACAAGCTTTGTATTGTATATTACTGATCTGACTGACCTCTCTTTGAGACAAAGCTGGTGCAGAGCTTGCCCATAATGCCTTTTGCCGTGCACCAGTTTCCACATCCCACATCGACACTTCATTATTTCCCTGGACTGCAGAGATGATCCATGACTGCTGCTGAGGATGCATGATTACTTGACGAACACGGGCATCTATGAAGAAACAAAGAAATAGTGATGATGATTTAAAATTCTGATCACAAGCAATAGCTTTAATCCATCTATGGAACTATAGTAAGCAAACTATTTGTTCCAAGCATTCTCACCTAATCACTAAACTGACAATGCCATTCCTACTATGATGCTTATAAAAACAAAACCTGAGAGTTGCTTACCTGTTGCTTACATTTTCAAACTTTAAATATCTCAATTAGATTTCATGTAATATTCAATAAGGCAGACTAGAATGTTTAATTTGTGACCAAGATTGTTCATTTGTCAAATCATTCTGATGGAGTTCCTTTGCATTCCTTGCAGAATGTCAACATCTCTAACAAGACAAGGGGGGAGCCAGAAGCTTTAGATCAGGGGTCGGCAATTTCTCGGACACCGGGGGCCAGATTATGGGCCCAAGATCACCTCGTGAGCCGGAGTAAAAACAAGGACACTTATAAATGCACAAACATATTTATTGCTTTACTACTGCATATCAGCCTTCTTAACACAATGAGAAACATGATGGCACTTTCGCCGTGAACACAGAGATGAAATATCCGGTGAAATGCTACAAGATTTCAAAGCAAGGATATCATTGAGGTGACTCAGTCAACTGTGCACGAAGGAGGTTCTTGGCGAGCTTCATTTGAGAAAATAATTGTTCACAACTATAAGTCGACCCAAACATCGACATGATGACATGAACCAGGCCCACGATCCAGGAAAGCGACCACTGGGAAACATAACATCCCTGAAGAAAGCGGCGGGAGGCAATGAAGAGAAGCGAGAACGAAGCTGGTCGTCATTCTGCAACTCAATAAGCTCCATTTGGAGATCAGTAGGGGCATTGTCCACAACAATGTCAAGGGGCGAGGAAAAGAACTTCATCTTGCCAGCTCGCCTGCGATAAATATGAAGCACTTTATTATTCACCTGCGCTGGCATCAATCTTGACGAAAATGAATGGTCAATATCGGTGAATTGCACGCTCTTTACCGAGTTTCCTATAGCATTAGTGTGTTGGTTAACTATTTTTAGAAATGACGAATGACGACTTTTTAAAGAGAAGACTGCCCGCGGGCCAGATTCTATATTAATATGTGTAAAGGCTTGCGGGCCGGACCAGAGGGGCTCGCGGGCCACCAATTGCCAACCCCTGCTTTAGATTAAGGAACAGTAATGTTCAGTGCCTTTATTCTAATAGTTCTATTTAAAAGACCAAAGATTCTAGCTACTTCACCCTCCAATCAACTAAGCTTTGCTCTTTTGGATAGCCAGGCCAAGATCTTACTGTTATTGCTGTTTTAACAGTAAAGATTATCATCATTAATTTGGCTCATATGAATACATTTGCATTTAGAATTATCAGAACTTCAAAGCCATGCAGCCAAAATTCTGATTCTGTCCAGGCTGACAAGATGTTGGCCAATCACTGTTGACATTGTCCCCTCCATTCAGAGTTTTCACAAAGCATCTCTTTAAAACTGGGTGAACATACAGGTTATTCAAGGTCCAGAAGTGCAAAATATTTTTTTGAAATAATTCAATACAAAAAAATTTAGACAACTACATTACATAATAAACACTATCCTAAAATGTTTGAAATAATCTAGAAATTGTATGGATTGTGTTACTGTTGTTAAAAAGATGAGTTTTAAAAAATTCCTAAAATAAAATATTTAAATTTAACTACACTTGAAATGATCTAGTAGTTTTGAACAAGTAATCAAATTGTTTTTAACAGATTTTATACCACAGTGAAAACAATGATAAATTATTTATTAAAATATTTATCAATTCATATTACATACAAATTTGTCTTCATTTATGCTCTAAAAATTCTTTTAAGATTTTAAATTTAAAAAAAGAAGCTGATATATAACTATTTTCTTTTTCAATTTGATGAATCTGAGATATGTTATTTCTAAGATGGTCAGTGACACCAGAAGACATTATTCTAATCCTGTCACCTCCATTTGAGAATCAGTTTGGGTCCTCATCTTTCCACTTAGTAATTCTAACTGTCTTTTATCTAGTCAGGTGGGGTTTTGACTGTTATATTATCTTGGAAAAATTATAATTATTCTTTTCCTGTTTGCAAACCTTGGAATACTCGCTCCATATTGCTAATAATTATTAACAATAACAACACCTCTCAAATATCCTAGTTTTATCAAGATGAAAAGAGAAAGTTACTGGCAGGAATTAGATGGTCGGATCAGATATTTCCTACCATCTTGTTTGTAGAACTAATTAGAGAACCTACGTTTCAATGATCTTTCCCTGCTGCCATCATCATCATAGGGTAGACTTGAGAATTATTTTGGCATGTAATGATACTCATTTGCATTAGTTATATTTTTTTAAAACGAATAGTACATTTATACTATCCAAAACAGAGAAAAACTGCCAAAACACAGGTTCTCTGGTTCTGTTAGAGAGATGGTGCAAAATGCCCAAACTTACCATCTTGTTTTTATTCTAGTTTTATTGCATAACATTCTTGAACTATTAATGGGTGTCATTATCATTTACAATATAAATAAAAATAGTTTAAACTTGTTATAATTACATTAAAATGCCACCTATAAGATTTTTCAGGATTATAAACTCTCTCTCTTTTTCAAATTCACATGCTGGAGCAAATTAATCTTTAATTTTTTGTTCTTCTGAATTTCTGTCAATGTTTCCACTCATCATACTTGATACACTGGTTTAGCTTTGACTGGAATCATTACTTTCAGTGATTCTGGATTATGAAACACCAGAGCTTTTCATTTTTGAGAGCACCACTTGCCTGCAAGAGTGTTGGTGTTTGTGGAGAGAGATTATATCTATCCTGTAGGTGGCATTTTAATGTAGTGAAATAAGACAGCTCTACCTTTTCTCCCTCTCAGAAATAAAAAAAGATGTTTCCCAGATAAAGAAAAAATAATTTACAAAATAATAAAAACCTACAATAATTAAAGTTAAATCAATCAGCAGCATTTACAGAGTTTCTCAGCAGCAAATAATACAGCAGACATTTTGTTTTTTTTTGCTAAAATTATGTAAAGTTGTTACTACAATAGCATGCTGAAAAAGTAAGTTTTGTTACTTGTGCTACATAAAGCTAATTTTTCCTTCCATTGAAAAACAAATAGAACCCAGAGACTATAAAACACCTTAGTCATCTTAGCTTAGCGCCTTGAGTAATTAAAAGCTAATAATAGATCCATTTCTTCTGCTAACCTGCCCAAACCACTTATGTTGGTAAAAGGTAAAACAGCAGCATCAAAGGAGAAAGTATTCCACCTGAAATGTTCTCTCTAACCCAGTTATCTACATGAGCTTTCTCAGTGGTAAATGTTGAGAAACTGTTCTATGCAGGATATACTTGACCACCCAAAAAACAAACATTTTTCTTTTAATTGTCTAGCTTGAAAGCATTCAAGATACTGACTCTATCTGAAACATGTGGAGGGCAACATCGGTGGGTGAAGGGGGGAAAAGAACAAAACCTCCCCAATATTCTTCTTGTGGTTGGGTGTCTCAAGTGAGTGATAAACTTTGCTGTTTATCCATGATCAACATTAATGAAACTGTTTTGTACAAGTTGGTTGTTGAGCTGGGAAACTGGGGCATGAAGCAACTTTAAAAAGAAAACTTTTTTTTTTAATGGAAGTATCTAATTCACAGAAGTTGGCAGCCTTAATAACCAGCAAGCCAACCTAACTCAAACCAAAAACAAGCAGTGCACAAGAGGCTTAAAATGAGATCTAGCTAACAAAATTGGTTCATCTACTTCTGGTGCAATGTGGAAACACATGAAATAGGGATCTAGCTCCCAGCCCTGGAGGGTCTAGCTGGACTTGTTTGACCATTGATTCCACCAGGACATAATATGCAACTACAGCCACCAACCCAACATCTCAGCAATCTCAGTTTAACTTAAAAAAATAAAGACATTACTAGGTTTCCTATTTGTCTTATATGATTATTTCTTCTGACTGAATTTTGGAAAAAGTACAGGCTAGGATAAGAGAGTTTTAATAATAATAATAATAATAATACTAATAATAATAATAATATAATAATAATAATAATAATAATAATAATAATAATAATATAATAATAATAATAATAAAAACAGTGCTCATATTTCTTTTTTTTTTGTTAAAAATACATGTTACATGTTTGGGAAAATTCCACATTAAGTTGTTAATAAACTAAATTTCATTTTATTTATGACTAAGTTACTATTTTAAGCTAAAAAACTGTACTAATAAAATATACATTTGATAGAATTAATTTTCTTTAAGATAAGATTTTTTTAAAAACGAAAATAAATTTTAAAAACCACTGGCTAGTTATTTGGAGAAGAGAGATAATTTGTTTAGCCAAACAAACACCGCTAGTCTAGACAGAGCAGTCTATTTCTTTCCTTCTGTTTGTTCACAGTCAGCAATATACACACTCCCACCCCTCACCTATAGAATGCATCTCTTGTTGACATAACAACAGCCTGTGGAAATCCAATAATGCTTGATATTAAGTAAACATAACAAATAAAAATGATGAGAACTTGTTATTCACAGTAGAATCCAATCTATTGATGCTACATTGTAACCTAATAATGAAACTGAGAGAGAATACTGCACCTAGTCAAAGTTAGTGAAAGGCTGATCCCATTCTAGTCTCACAATGAAGATAATATTGATTGTGCAGAGGCTTGTAATTCATCATAATGTCACAAAAAATTTGAATCTGACTAATTGAGAGAATTTTAGGCCAGCAACAGACTACCATTCATATAATAAATCGTTGTATGCACTACTGGCTGGCTCTCCATTCATATGATAGCAGGTTCAGATGGTACCGTCAGGTCCATGGTTCCTGGCAATCCAAACTGAAATTACTGATTTTTTATCTGAATGGTCTCAAAATTAGGATCTCTGGATTCTATTGGGCTATCAAATTTTGTGATGGGACCCCTAAGTTTTGTGTCATCTGGCTAAAGTTCACAAACTTTCTGGTGCAATTAAATAGGTAAATTACCTATCCAATGTTTACAAAAAGCCAAAAATTCACTCCTAATTATAACAGAAGACAAAATGCTTAAAATATTGGGTTAAAATAGTTTTTTTTAAAGGGAAACACTGCTAATGCATGCTGATATTTATTGTTATTGCTTCATTATGCTTTAAAACAGTAATTTTTCTCATGGTAATGAATAAAAATTTTTCATTTTTCAAAAGATTATTTTTTCTGAGATATTCCTAAGTTTAATTTAATCAAATGTCTCATAGTTTTAAACACAGATTCAGTTTCAATTCTTCTTTATCATGTATTGAAGAAAAAGGTCTTAAGTGATAAACAGAATAAAAGAGTGTAAAATAATAATTAAAATTACATATATCTTTTCTTTGAAACTATTTTACAAAAGCACAAATTTCAATTGTCTTAAGTTTTACTTTAAGAAAACAAAAAAAAAATTGATGGCACAAACACTGAGCGATGATGATAGATTTGTATGGTTTTTTGCTAATCAATATATCTTCATCTAATTAGTTTAGCATTTACACATTTTGTAGGAGAAACAGGCTATAAATATGTCTGTTTGATGAAGTGTGTGTTAAATATAATTATTCATATTTAATTATTTGTAAAGCAAGCTGAGAAAAGGTGACCGATGTGAAACAATTGGAAAAAGGGGGGAAAAAAATGATACGTATTTGCTTATCCTGGAGATGGTGCTACCAAGTATTCAGTAGAACGATCAATTCTACTTATTTAGTTTGCTGATTAACTCAGACCAGCCACATAATTGGACTATTTATAGAAAAATAGAATCAAAACCTTTAATTAATACAAAATGAGGTCAGTCAGTTCAGGCAGCCTAGTTGCTTAATTGGACTATGTCAGAAAAGCTGAGGAATAATCAGTTCTCTCATTCATGATGAGTTCTTGAGTATTTTTCCTCTCATAAGTGCACATAGGTGCAATTGGAAGCTGTGTGGATTACTGAGAGCCCAATAAACTGATTGAGAGGGGTTTCTCAAGGGGCCAATGATGAAACCAACTAATAAAGCATGTGCGTAGGTCCGCTCACAGGATATGATTAAAGTGATGCCTTAAAATTGTTGAGTAAACTTTCAGTGAATTATCTCCCATTGAGAACTTAAGAAGCAGCCTCAAACTCTGCTGTTCAGAAGTTTTCAAAATGCCAAAACATCATGATCTCACACTATAAGAGAAGATTGCTCTCTTCAACAAGTCAACACAAGTCTGAGCCAAATTTCTGAACTACTAGGTAAGTCTAAAGCAACAGTGGATCAACTCTTGAAGCAAGATGACAAGCTGTATAAGATGCATGATCAACATGGTGAGTGTCTAGAAACAGAAAGCACAAGCAAGATGGAAAAATCCTGAAGTTGAAGAGGCACTTGAAAAATGGTTTGATATTGTAATTCCTTGAGGTCAGAGAATCAGTGGGCTGGTTTTGAAATCAAAAACAGACAAACTGGCTTAAAAAGTGGGCAAGTCAACTTTAAAGCAGCTGATGTCTCATTGGAAGATAAAAATTCAAGTAAAGTGGTGGAAACGAGCTCATGATGACAAAGAAACTGCTGACCAAGATGGAGCAGAAGATTGGAGATCATCTGATCTTCCCAAGCTGCTTCAAGATATTTACAATACAGATGAGATGGGTCTATTTCAGAGTGATAACTGAAGGTTATTATGTTACAAACTCAACTAACTGGCTAGCTCAAAGACAGCAAGGGAACAAGTCACCATTCTTTGCTGCACAAATATGACAGTCTGATAAGTGTAAGCTCCTGGTTATCAGGAAAAGAAAGAACAAATGAAACTTTAAAGGATTTAAGTCAGTAAATTTGACAATCATTTATCATGCAAATAAATGTTTGGATGATAGTGGTAATCTTCACAGAATTGGTGTCTGACTGGGAAGCAAAGCTCCAGCAGCAAATGCATCACATCTTGTTGCTTGTGAACAACTGTTCCACTTACCCTCTGATGAAGATATTAAAGATCATCCATATTGAATATTTCCTGCCAAACATGACATGTACCATTCAGCCAATGGTGCTTATCCTTAGCATCATTGAAAGCAATTTCCTTCAACTCTTATCATCCACCAAAGACATCAGCTCCAATGTGTCTGTACTATAAACCATCCAATTCCTAGATAAAAGTTAATGTGCAGTCACCTCTAGCACCGGTAAGCACCGTTGTCATCATCAAGGTGGTTTTGTGACACAATAAAAGCCCAAAGAAAATTTAGCTACCAATTCTCTCAAAGAAAAGATGGATTGTCAGCAGTAAGAAATGGTGAGCTGTTCCAGATTGACTATGAAGCTCCCTGTTACACCAACTTAGCAGACTGCAAAGATAGTATTATTGAGTGTGTTGTAGCAAACAGGTAGATCGATGAAATCAAGCATGACAGTAACAACACCACATTCATTCTGCCACATGCACAGGCTGAAGAGCACATCACCAATTTGGAGAATTATTTTTTGCAACAGGAGTCATTATTAAACTGTAAACTTAGACTCTTTCATGATCTGGTTTATAATCAATTACTGAATGCCATCAAACAAGCTAAAATAGATCAAATATTGCCTACTGCTAATGAATAATGAAATTCCTTACCAAATGGATTTGTGATTGTATAAAACTTTATTTTTATGTAAGAGATTTACAGTATAATACATGCAATCAATAAAGTTATTTTACATGGATGCAGCTGTCATTTATTTCACACGTACAGGAGGCCTACATTACAGAACAGAGCACCGAACAGATTAACTTATAGTGCTGCATGTAAGGTCAGGGTTACTGTTGGCTACATACAAACATGGTCCAAGTCAGTGGAATCAAATGTATATACACAGCATTGGAAATAATTATAGAAACAGAAAAAAACTGGATATAAAATGCTAATAACACACATCTCCTGTGTAAAAATGAAATGCTCCAAAGCACAGTCGTGTGTTGACATAGTGTATTGTGATTGGTTGTTAGACAAGCAATCAGAAAGTGCCACACCTGCAGAAATACTATAAAAGTATAGGCAGTGATGATATCAGAGTAGCATGGTGAGTGAGTGAATACTATGGACCCTGGGAAGGAAATATCACAAGAAAAATGTACAGAAATCAAAGTCTCAGCTAGTGAAGGCTACTTCATGTTTCAGAAAAGGCTGCATGCAGGATTCTGAGAAGAAAACAAGGCAAGAAATGAGGTTGACAAAGAAAGTCCAAACTCTCCAAAAGTTATGTTAAGAAAGTTTGTTTATAGGCTATAAAAAGGTTGCACTTCTTGCCAAATAGGCACCTACAATTTTTTTTTTGGCAATCAGACACTTTTCAGATGAAAATGAGCTTCAGAAATCTTTACATAGAATGTGTGTTTCTGTGTGTGAATACCACCAGTTTTGAATATCATTAATTTGAAAACTGGTATAGATTAGTACAAACCCAAGATCATGTATATACTATTCAGAATTAGAGAGAAGCAATATATCCAAATGAGTGTACAGGCTGCTTTGTTTTTAAAAGAGAAAATTTGCTTTGCCCAGAAGCAGCTCACAATGTCAGTTGGTTTCTGCTCCAAGAAAAAACATTAAAACGAAACTACTGATTGCACAGTCTTTAGAAAACAACAATGGATGAGACAAATCATAAGAGTGGGTACTGACAGCACAGTGCTCAAAAAAACAGCAATGGATGAGACAAAAGACAAATTTTAACAGTGGGTTCTGAATGAACAGTAATTAGAAAACAAAAAATTTTGAAAGTTTACATTAGTTAAAACATTTTACATAAATAACCAGAACTTGATCTGTAGAAAAACTGACAAAAAGAGAATGAGGAAGAGTAGCAGTCAAAAATTAGCCTTCACACCCTGGAGAAATAGGTGAGTATAGGATATAAGGGGAAGCTGCCCAGTGATGCAGTAAGTTAAAGATTAGTAGGCCATTTGTACAAACAAATAATAGTAAAGCCTACTGAAAAAACATCTACTGTAATGTAATATTTTTGCATTCCAAAATAGAAGTAAACCCTCAGCAGCTAAAGACTGTGGGTACATTAGTCCAAGATGATGAGAAGAAATGCCTGTACCAAATGTTCATTCTCATCCTGAAAACACGAAAGAAGGAAAACATACTAGATTATAGATGTAGTTCTAGCTTTGTATCAGAACTAATGCAAATGTGTATCATTACAAGTTAACAATCAGAAAATCGGTAGAGGCTACATGAATGTTAAAATCAGCTGACAATGCAGTTTATAACCAGATGACATATTCAGAGAATTTGAGTAAAATCACTGTGCTATTCCTTGTAATCTCTCAAACAAAATCAACAGTTTAGAGAATATTTGTTTTGTTTTTTATATATATGCATCATAATGCTAAAAATGAAATCAGATGGCATAGAATGCAGATAGTAGTATTGTAGAGAAACAACTAAAATCAAACGCTCACAGACCTACACTGATAAACATGGTATTGGTTAATTAAAAACCCTTTCAACATTACACATTGTTGCCTTTAAGCAAGAAAATCAAAAAGTATTTTATACCGGAGTGATTATTATTACTTATTTCCAATTTCACTTCTAGAGGCCTTGAAAAATTTATGAAAATACATCAGACAAAGGGTTAACAATAATCAAATCTTTTATTTCTATGCCATCATACAAAAATTTAAAAATATTTGTATGTACAAAATTAATGTTTTACAATTAACTCCCCTTTGAAATCTTCAACACAAAAGGGTTAAAACAACTTTCTTACATTAAAAAAGGATAAAAATATCAACACAAACAAATAGTTTGAATATAGTTTATAATGTGTCAATACTTTCAAACTGGTATTTCTAGTTTTCCATCCAGTCCAGCATTTTCCAGTTACTGTAAGCCACACAGAGATGACTGTCTGACTACCAATCAGAATAGAAAGCAGTATTTGTACTGCCAGCATTTGGAAGAGCATGTGAGAGCACTGCTCTGATTAATCAGGCAGGTAGGTGCCCTATTAATTACACAAACCCAGGTCTAGCAAACCCTGACTGGTATTGGTTAGAACACATTCCAGAAGAGGCTTAGTGTTTTCCTGAGGCCTGCTGCCTCCTGGTATGGCTGGAAAGTCATAGATGCTTGCAAAATGAACAAACTGATGGAGGGGAAATTAAAACATCTGGCTATAAGCAGGCCACACTGAAGACAGGACTGAAGCTGGTATTAAAGTCAAGATAGATTCTGATTGTTTGTCTAAATATTTCCCCCCTAATTTCTTTTCCTCCACAACCCATCTCTGTTTTTGAAAATAACTTTAATACAAATGGGACCTCTAAGTGAAACTGGGTCATCAATACCAGTTATTTTTTAAAAAAACTTTTAGCTTTTCTCTATCAAGGCACGTAGAAAATAGTGGTAGAAGCAAAGTTCACTGAAGTGTGCCACCCAATGAAAACCAGTCAGAAGAAATCGGCCAACTGCCAGCGGTTATCATTCTAAGAAGAGATGGTCAACAAAAAACCACCACCAGCCTGTCACCAGGTAAAGAAATTTAAAAAAAAACAAAACAAAAACAATAGCAAACAGAAAAAGAAAAAGTCTACTCTAGAGAGGAAAAGGTCTTTTTCAACTTTTAAAAGTGGACCAAATATACTTAATTTAAAAAAAAATATTTAGTTTATAATATTAAGCTGTTTATATACAAAGCTTCCTAAAAAATTTTCAAAAAGAACACAGACAGCTTGACTATATTAGTTTTAAACCCATTTCCATTTAGATGCAGCTGTGTGCTTCTTATTCTTTTGTCTATCAGCTTCAGTAACCTCACGAAATGTGGATATAAAATTACACTGATATGCACTGTATTTCATCAGTTTAGAGAAAACAGTTAGAAACATATTAAACAAATTAAAACTTGTCTCATGCAAAATACACAATTTTATTAATTCTTTTATCCATAAATTTTTTTCTTATTACCTTCAAAGAGATCTGAAAAGTGAGGAAAATGCAGGGGAAATAATACTGGGAGTGCATTTACCTGTCATAGCCAAAATTTTGTCCATATAGGTACAAGTATATGAGCTTTGATTATATATACATGCTATGACCTGCTTATGTTGAAAACCTGGTTGTATGCAACTTCTTTTGTCAAAATATCCTCCTGAGATACATCATTAACGAGTCCACAATTATGCTGGCTTGGCTAATTTATGGAATCTTATTGGTGGCGCTACTGTAGTAGATGTGATTTTACAAGACTTCTTGCTGCTTTACAAGCGATGATTTCCTGAATAAAATTAACCCTGTGCAAACAAAGAGAACTTCCTTAATCAGGACTATCCTGGAGGTGGTAGCAGAGAGACATATTTTGGAGCAGACATAAAAGATCCTTCTTTGGAGCAGGGCCTGATAAAATCCTGGACCAATACAGTTATTCAAATGTGAAATTAAAAATTTTAATAAATAAATAAATTCAGAAGCTTTTCTTTTACATAGACAGATATTATTATTATTATTATTGACTGCTGACATAAAATGTCAGGGCTCTGGCTTTCCAAAAAATAAAGTTGTTTGGAAGAAGAAAGTGTGCATGATACGGCCGGCTGACTTACTTGTTGGATGAACGATGTTTGTTATGGGCAACTGGAACCTGAGGTCCCAGCAGATGTGGATGCCACTGCTGGTTCCTGCTACCAGCCAACACTGGGTTTGGTGGACGCTAAACGAAGTCATCAGACCTGTAGAGAGGTTTAAAAGACACAAGGAAAAATTAACCTATTTCTTTCTTCTCTATTTGACAATTGCTTCAGAAATATTTCTCAAATTCTACTCTTTTAAGTCTGCTTATGTAAGTCAAAATCATGGAAAGAAATGCACACATACAAACACATGAACTATTTTTTGTTAATGCTAGTTTATTCCAAATTTGTGACATCCAGTGAGATGGGGCACCTATGCACCATACCAAACATATTTTCTGAATGCTGGATACAGATCAGATAAAGGGGCGAGTCTTGATATTCTATTGATTTAGATTTCTAGTTTTTAGGCTACATAAAAGAATCTTCAGGCTCTTGCTGACAAGTGTAACTGACTCATTTCCAGACCTCTCATGACCATTCTTGAGTTTGCACATAAGGTGGCTAAAACAGCAGTAGGTTAATTTATAGTCAAAGCATAGGAAAACCCCAAAAGAACCACCCATGTTTTCCTTTCTAAGATTACCTCCCTTCTCACTGTATATATTTGATGTTTATCTGTGCCTACTCACCAGTTTTGTAATCATTCTTCAGTTTCCAAGCTAAGTCTGGGGCTCTCATGTCCCACCCAATCAAGTAGCCATTCACTGTGGCATAAGCCAGAATGGACTGGGTTCCTGAAAAAGAAAAGTTGAGACCTAATACAGTTATGTCAAAAGTTAGAGATGCTTCCAGAAATAATGTCCAACAACAGAGAATTTGGTCAGGCAATAGCAGTGAAAAAAATCAATGAGCAGACAAAGACAATGATGTTATTCTGTAGAATGAAATATATAACAACTAATTATGAAAGGAAATGTTCATTGAGACAATTAAAAGGAATGAAATAAAAAGTTAAATTAATTTGTCATTGTAAAATGATATGTAAGGTGATCTCTTTACTTAGCTAACTTCCATCACATCAAAGTACACTTGAATAATAAACCAACTAAGCTTATCATTATTAAAATCAACCTCAGATTGTTACTGTTTATGTTTCCTATAGTATGAAATATCAGGGACTTTAATTATTTTGCAGACAAATGATGTATTTTATTAATGTGCACGTAGAGATTAAATCATATAATTCATAAACAGAACTAAAGAGTACAAAAACAGCTTATGTTTTTGTTCTTTTTTGGGGTCATTTAGTAAACTTGTGGTGTATGATTAGAAAAGACAATAATTTGCTTTTAAATTAAATACTCTGATAGATGAACCACACTGACTGTTTTCAAAACAGTTTAAGCTTAAAGATAGTTAGCCAGGTGCTTAATTTAAAATAGTGAGTTTGCATCAAAACAATAATAAAAAAATGAAAACAAATCTAGGTGGAACTGGAACTATAATTTAAAAAAATTTTTTTTTCCAGTTTTGAAAATTAAATTGTAAATTTTGCTGGGGCACAAATGATGTATAAAATTAAAAGGAAAAGGCAGACATGGAATGTAGGTGCTGTGTATGTAGCAAGACTGTCTGAACAACTCCTGTATATATCTGGGAGGAACATGCGTAGATATAAAGTGGATCGCTAATGAAAGCCTGCCATGTCCTTGTGTATGTTTATTCAAAGTGGATTAAAACAACAAAGGTTGCCTTTCATCATCTACTAGAGGAAAGTGATTACCCTCTCTCCCACATAGTTCTCCAAAATGACAGCCAGACAAGTTTGTCACTATAAGTATAGAATATTTAGTATACTTTCACTAAAATAGTTTAAAATGCTTTTGAATTCTTTTCCACGAGTTGATTTTTCTTTTTCATATTAAATTCCTATGGAAAAAAAAAAAAAGTGACAAAGAAATCCACATATCAATTGTATAGTTTTTCTTGATGTCTGTATTCTCCAACAACTAGTCAGCTAGTACATGAAGGTGGGAAAACGTGTGGCATTGTTTCATCTCAGGGCAAATGTCGATGTCTTTAAATTATCTATGTGGTAATGCTGGCTGAACTTTTATTTCCTGTAAATAATTTACCAAAGCAGATCATGTAGCTAACATCTCGAGAGACCTGTGTTATATTTAATGGAGAAATGGCTGCTCCACAATCTGATCCTTGGGGAATTTCTCCCATTTATAAAGGCTCGTGTACATCCAAGGGTGTTGCCCGTTTCTCACATGACAAGTTTACTTATTAGCGTACACTTCATGCATTTCTTCTCTCACACCAGGAAATTATCCAAATACGGTGAAGTAGTCAATAGCAACACTCCACTGTTATTTTATTCAGTTATCTTTTGTGGGCAGAATCTCTCCTGTTTGGAGGATTTCAGAGCTTTTATTGATTTAACAGAAATTAATTAGAGAAAAAAAAAAGAATACAGACATTAGATATATCAATTATAGGCCCCATAGCATCACTTGTTCTGTCTAATTTATATATCACTTCTTGTATAACATGCACATGCTCAAAGAAAAAAAAGTTTAACAGTTTTGCTCAACTAAATTTATTAAAGTTACAAAACTATAAGTAATTTTAAATTCTTAAAAATATTAGTCAAGTGTTACTTTAATTTTAAGGTAATTCATTTTTTTCCCTATGCATAGTTGATAGATTTCATATTGTCATATGCTGCTCAGATCTGCCAAATCAGGAGTATGTAATACATGCTCAGCATCCTCTACACATCAAATATAATACTGTATGCCACTCTCCTAATTTTTATTAGACCATAAGTAACCACCAACTGATTCAGGTGAGAAAAAACATTCCCTTTTTTATACACTGGTAACCTCATTCTCAGACAGCTTTATATGGTGGAGAGTATATACTGCATTCATACAAGAATAAGATAGAGACTATCCATAACTTTTATTCACTTATGAACTTTATTTATTTGTACACCACTCCCAGATATAAAGGGTTAAGAGCAGACTCAGATCAGATCAAAATCTCTCTTGAAATTCATCAGATTTCCCAAATTTCTTCTTGCTTTAATACCTTGGAAATAGCATGCCAACCAGTAATTGGGAAATGTTCAACACTAGATTTCCAGAAAGAAGCAAGCACGTAATCATAGCAGACATATAAACCCATTCTTGGAAACAAACCACCTCCCATCCACAATTGTAAAAAATAAACCTTAGCTTGTAGGTAAAGAAATCCCACCGTAATCCAGTCTCTGCTAGTCCCCTCCAAAATGACTTTGCTGTTAGATACCTGAAATAAACCTATTATAAGGATGCTCAACGGAAGACTCAATGTGGTGTGTAACTGACATCTGACAATGACTTTGCAGGACCAGTTGTCATTAGTGCTGGACCCTACAGGAGGACAACCTTGATTTCCCTGCAAAATTCCAGCACTGTTGTTTGAGCAGTTTTACCATTTATCCAAGATTCTGCTCTAAAAGATTCCCCACAGATTGTGGTGGTTACACATGCAGTTTAATGCATTCTTCAAATCTATCAATCAGCATACACTTACATGAGCAGCTTGTGTGTTAGAACCAACACACCTGACTGGGAATAGGGATTCTACTAAACTGATGTTTGGCTTTTTATACCTATATAAAGCTACTGCTCATTGGCCTGAGGATCTAAACATAGTATATCTTTTTTACCACTCTATAATAACTAGTTCTGGTTTCTCTGAAAATTAATGCAAGACAGGTTAAAAAAAAATTAATTAAATCTCCAGACAAACACCTTTCCAGCCAAACTATACCATCTATGATTTTCCTTTGACCCCTTCCCATCCACCATTACTTCTTCACTAGGTGGAGCTGTAAACAAGCCTTCCTACCTGTGTCAAAGTAGTTCATGTCAACCAACTGTCCCAGTTCATCCAGATTCACGCTATGCTTCTGTGCTACATTCGCTTTTCCACCCTCCAGTCTACAACAGAAACAAATAACATTATCTGACAAAATCGCTTCAGTGTTAAGGAAGAATCTAAATACTAGCACACTTCCCTAGTCACAATCTTTCCAGAGACGATGAGAGAAGAGAAAAAATGCCTTCATCTTTATTTGATGCTGATTTAACAAGGTCACAAAAATTACTTACTTGTTCCCTCCTTCATGATAACAAATATTCACAGCTTATTTAACATTTGTGTAATTTTAATTTTAATTGTTTACTTGTGTATATTAGTGTATATTTAAATAACCAACAATAAAAAACTTTTAAAAAGTATTATTTTTAACTGCTTGCAATATTTCTGAGAACTGTAGATGTGCCTCCCTTCTTAAGGCACAAATTCACAACAATACGGTGTTGAAAGCTGCAACAGTGAAGCATTATCAAGTCAAAATTTTAATAATTTCTGATTGCTTCTTTTTCCTTATGGAAAAGATTTAAATATAGTAATAATTTGAATTCTATAAGTTTTATACATCTACTGTAATGTATGTACAATAAAAATTTTGAAAAAATAATTTTCAACATTTTGATAGCAGCAGCGCTGCACTGTTTAGAGCATAGGTGACAGGAAAAGGTTTGAGAGCTCAGTTATTACTAGTTAAATGATGATAAATTTAGTACTACGGAATTATCAAGATTATCAATGTTGATCTACTCCAGATTTTCTCACAAAGTTTGCAGATAATTCTTCAACTTCTACTGTAGGGTTTGGTCACTTGGCCTTTAGTTGTCTATCAAAATGTCCCTGTACGTGTTCAATGGGGCTTGTATCCTTGTTCTTTAGAGACCAGGGAATCAACTGTCATCCATTCCATATCTCTTGATAAAATACAGGTGGGAAATATTTTAAAGAATGGCTATCTAACTGAGAGTATGTACTGGTCTATCAATAAATGAAAAATCTGTTTTAAACCCTCCATTACTCCAAAATTGCTGTGCTTCACAGTTACTTGCAAACACACTAAGCTAAACACACCAACAATCTTTCTCCAGACCCCTGTCTATCCAGAAAACGTATAACTCATGTGAACACTACAAACTCCCTGCCAGTAGATATGTTGTACCAGAAACTCTATAGTTTGGATGGTGAAAAATAGACTTAAGTTGCTTCCTTGGATCATACAAAGCTTGGATATGAATCTCATCAATCATCTGCGGAAGCATCTTAATAGACAACTGAGAACCAAGTAACCAAAACAAACCTTTGTTTACATACTCTGCAAATTTCTTTGTTCTAGACATTAGTTGATGACAAAATCTCAAGAAACTAAAATAGAATATCTTTTAGGGAATTAAACAATTTATACTGTTGGATTCTGTGAAAATGAATCTTTATTCTGTTTCAATAAATAGAAAAATTAATTAAATGAAAAGTTTAAAACATGTCAATATTTTAGAAATTCTTGATAAAAGTGAAGTTTATTCATGAAAATTTTTTGAAGTTCTGCAAGTAAAAATACATGCTACAGCCAAACCATAAAAAATGTAACAGTACCTGAAAACATGGATGCTTCCATTGTCCGAGGCTGATGCTAAAGAGTCCAGAGCTTTACAGTAGCCTAAGCATTTTATGCGTCCACCTGAGATGAGAAAACAATGCAACAGCTTACAGTCTTCATTATTATTAATACTTACAAGAGAGAATAACTTAGTCAAGGAATACATTTACATCTCCTCCTATGATTAAAAAAAGAAAAAGATATTTTTAAAACGTTTTGTGTTACTTTAGTTGGTTTAAACTTGGTTTCCATTATCGCTATCTTTCTAAGGAAGATAGCTCGTGAAAACTTATAGATCCCTCTCTTTCACAGACACACACACACACACACACACATAACACGTGAATAAATCCCTCTTCTCTCCAGACCAAACTTTCAGAAGCATATTTAAGCACACTTCTCAGACAGAACAGAAGTAGATCTGCATACACATATGAGGATATAGCAACTGGTGGTCAAAGTCCTAGTCATAGTCATATAACCAATTTTTTCCAATGCAAGATCTATAGTCCAAAGTTGTGAATCTTCATATTCTGAAGATTTTTTAGCATCACCAAGTGTGAATCCTTTTAAAATGGTACATAATAGTAATGTAAAAAAATGAGGTGAATGTTCATCAAGAATGTGCTTTAAATGAAACTTCAGGTGGCATGTTATATTAGTGTCAGATTATTTAAATTAGTCAGTGTGCTATTTAGAAGATGGAGTATGTGTTTACCATTAAACACTTTACTTTATAAAAAAAAATGCACATGACAGTAGTTTTTAAGAAGCTTTAAATGCCAATGAGATTCTTTAATGAGTTATTGCCTCTAAAGAGAATGGCATCTACCAATGATGGAAAAAAACCCTGAATTCTATACAAGCTTAAACCAAATCAGTGTAGCATGAAAATCAGCAGTAAATAATGTAACTTTATAATTCAGAAACAGTTCACTAGCACTAAGAAAGCACAAATTGCTTTAAAGCACCTGTATTATAGGTCAGTTTCATATACCAAAAGGTCTCTACAACATAGCACAAAATATAAACACATTCTTCTTTAGGGTTTGCACAAGAGTTCCATATGAAATCAAAAAAAAAAACACTATGTGGTTGACAGGTGTTACACTGATTTCAATATATTCATCATTAGACTTCTTAAAGAGTATACTTCACCGATTTAAGCCCTGCCTTTATGCTTTCTGTCACAACTGTTCAAATCAAAGGGTACAAACTATACATACTAGGAGACTGAAACCTGGCTGAACTAGCATCACTGATATGGATCTGAGCTTCATTTGAACATCTTTCTTTTATGTAGTGTTAAATGTAGGTTTATTTTAAAAGGAAAAAATGTTTTAAAACTAAACAATGATCTAATAAACTAATTTTTTTTTCTGTACCCCCTCCTGATTTACCTTGTTTGGCATAGGTGCACTTTGACCGATTGGCAACACTTTTTCCTTCCAAGTGACTACAGTCCCACACTTTGACTGTGCCATCATTAGAGCAAGTTGCAAATATGGAATGGTCACCACACATTTGGATCCTTAAATGAAATCCAGAATTAGAAAATCAAAATGACACTTAGTGAAAGCAGGAAGTTTTACATGCCTTATGCTGTTTTTTTGCTTTTTTTTTAAAGTTAAGACATTGCAAAGAAGTTATACCTGACTTGCATGGAACATGGCTAAATAAAAACAATTGAAATCAAAGTGTGAGATATCATTAGACATGTAAGCTGACAATCCTTATCACTACAGAAGTTGATTCTAACTACAACTCTCAATTTTATGACTAAATCCAACCTGTATATCTCTCACCTGTTAACACTTGCTTTGTGCTCCTGCATGTGAGCAACAAGCAGACCCTTTGGTTTCCAGTTAGGCGGTGGAACAAAAAGGTCCCAGCCAACCCCTTCCAAGATGTCCTTTGTTCGGACATCTGCATCATACAGCTCTCTACGACGATTTACCAAATTTCTCAGCTCCAATTTACAGGGAGCATATCGAGCTGAAACAAAGCAAACAAACAGAGAACAATCTTCAGCATCACTGGAATCAGGTCCGAAAAAACTACAGCAAATGGCATATCAGTAACGACAAATGCCTTTCTAAACAAAAGGCTATTATTGACTTTTACAAGATAACTGCAACATAAATCAGGCTAAGTACTGCATAGTGTTTTTTTTCCCTTAAATAAACTGTTGAATAATATGCTATAGGAAAACCTTTTAAAATCAACAGTCTGACATTACCAATATTAACCCTATTCCTGCCTGAAAATATCTCTGACATCATAGCAGTCTTGGGAAAAATAAATTTTCTATTTTTTCATTGGTTAAAACTATCATTTGTAATGGTACTATCTGTAGTTGATATATTGATGCCCGGTACTGTGTGTAATGCGCTTTGGGGATCACTACTGATGCTGGCATACTGAGCAATTGCTACTGGGGATCCAGGTGTAACAAGGTAACTTGACCATTGGTTACAAAGAAATAAACTGCTCCTTTACTGTAACACACACACATACTGCCTTTAAAATTTATTTACAACTCCATTCAAAATATTCCATGAAAGATTATGGATTTTCAGAAAAATATTTAAATTTTACTATCAAAATTTTTTTTTACAAATAGAAAGAGGCATCCCACCAACCCAGGAACTCAATAGATAGTTTCCTGCTTCCAGGAATAACTCTTCCTTATTTTCTCTTTTTGTGTGTAAGATATACAAAAATCTATTTGTAATTTAATTTTTATGAGGATAGTTCAGCCTGGGATTCTGAGAAACTTAATACATTATGCAAGTAAAAATACTAAACAAGCTAGTGTGTAATACCAAATGAATTTTACTTCTATAGTGTACATATTCAATTGTTTCTAGATTTTATTAAACTCTATAGTGATATCCTACAAAAAGCAGTGACAATTTATTAGAACCTGACAGCCACAATTCAATCTCTAATTATTAATCCACCAGTTGTTAGAATAAAACAAAATCTAACCTCCTTAGCCATTTTATTACAATGCAATACAAACAGCACACAAAAAATTGGCATTTAAAAAAAACACCCACTACAAGCAAATTTGATGTTTTGCTACAGAACTCACTGCAATATCTGACTGAGTTAGTACTTTCTGTCACAAGTATAATAATTCTTTGCTTTATGTATATGTTTTCAGTTCTCAAGATACTGTAGACAGCTGATGCCGATGCTGGATTTAGCAACTGGAGATTCCTGGTTCAAATCCCAACATCAGCATTAGCTATCTACAGTATCTCGAAATACTGAAAACACATACATATAAGCAAATTATTATTTAATGGTTTGTATATGTTCACTTCAAAACTCCTCTTGGAATTTGTTCCCAATATTTTTCCAAAACTTCTGAATGATTCACCAAAGGCCATTGAAATTCCACAACCTGAAAACTTTCATTTGGGCTCAAATCAGGAAACTGAGTGGGGAGGTCAAACCATAATTTTAAGAATGGTTTGTCACTTCTCTGTCAACAAATAGTCACTGCATAGTTTAGTTATATGTTTTGGGGCTTGGTTATGCTGGAATAAAAAAAAAAAAAATAAATTCAGAATCAGTGGCATGTTGATCTTGATACGTTTGTTACCGAAGCCCCAAACCATCAGAGACAGCACTTCACCAAGCATGAAATACACAACCATGTATTTTTTAGAAGGTTTAAGTCATGTTCTGCTTATGGGAAAGATTTCTTCAGACCTACATGATCTTTTAAGCCCTCCTCAAGAAAGCTTTTGAGTGGTTTTGCTTATTAGAATATTCCTACTTTAAGGAATATCCTAGAGAATGCTGTTAGCAGATTTATTTATAATCATACTGTAATAAAAGGTAAATATAATGGTCCTCCTGTGCCATGGTTTTCAGCTTCCTACCTCAGCCAAGAGGGTTTGACAGCCCAAAGTTTGCAAGACCAGGAGACATTTCTAATGTCTTAAAATAAAATTCAAATATTGCAAAATTTTTAAATAAATATCCCATGAACTTTCCTAAATTTAGCAAATATCTAGGGCTGCTAGGATGCTAAATAAGACTTATTATTAACATGGTAGGATATTAAGGGCTTTATTTAATCATCTATAGAACAAATTACCATGAAAATCAATAACTCACAAAAGATTCAGTTATTTTTAAAATACTGTTGCCTCTTGAATAATGATAAAATTTGTCAAAATCTGAGTAACTGTTCATGTAAGCTATCTTTAAGTATTATTAAACAGAACAGAATGCTGTTGTCTGAAAATACTGAAATTTACCAGGGGTGGATTAATAATTATGACAGCAGTGTTTGTTCTTACAGTTGTTGTTCTCAGCCAACCACTACCACTCCAAAGAAGCTGAAAACTTAATAGATGAGATCTGAAACACAACTTAACCAACTGCTGTACCATCTTCAGAACTCTAGTATTCCACCATTCATCCCAGTAGTTCTTATCCATCAACAGGTGGTACCTAGACCGGTCATAAAAACATACAACTGGTGGCCAAAAACTATACACCCAACAATAAACTATCCCATATTTCATACATAAATCAATTTATTAATGTCTATATTTACATGTATATAAGCATGTGTCTTACAAAACTTTCACGTGTAAAAATAAAGTTCATTTTCTAACTATTGTTAGACAAGACCTTTTTCATTGAAATATCCTTCTTTAAACTCAAATTATTTCATTGGCAAGTCAGTTGACAAACACAGCCACCAGTGATGCTGAAACTTGGTACAATGTCATAAGAACAAAGAGATGTACCTTAAAGCTCATATGAAGATAAAAAAGAAAGAAAACAATAAAAAACTTCCTAAGTAACATGATTATATTTAATGACTGTGCTTTGAATTTATATTCATATTTACTAGAATCAAATAATTTTGCATAACAACAAATGAAATGTGTGTATTTTATAATTCAAATTCAGTTAATTTAAATATTTAATTATTTTTTTTGCTAGAGGCTAAAATCTTTAAAATATAAAACATTCTATATTTTACTTAAGTGTACAACATACTGAAAGAGGTTAATCTCTCCCATTCTTACTTTGAGCATACAGCCTATCACCTCCTAGTGGATTATTCCCCTTTGGTGTTAGGCTGTCTGTTGAAACCTGGCTGGAGCTGACTGATGATGTAATGGAACTTGAAGTGCTAGAGGAAGACCCTGGTAGGGACAACTCTGTACTGGTCTCCCTCTTTGTTGTCAACCGTGATTTTGGTGAGGTAGACAGAGACTTGTCTGTTTCTGCTGAGCCAAACATGCTCCTCCATTCTGCATTCTAAAACAAATACTTTCAGCCATTTACCTAGTTAGTAAACAAGTCTATCAACTGGAAGAGGAGTTAACTTGAAAATTAATGCATAATTGTTTTTTTAAATTTCCAAAAGATTACTTTCTCTTGGTCATTTCAACTGGGTAAGAATTAAGTTTTAGCTTTCAGATTAACATCTCACAGGTGTATTAGTAATATCCAGATCATACACCTAACTTGGTAAAACAGCATTTGCAAAGTACAAGAGCTGATGATTCTCTGTCTGAATGTTCTGACATGGACATTACTAAGAAAATTTGTCAAAGACCAACGAAAAGTCAAAAGAACATCAGCAAGTGTTAATGGACTATGGGACACAATATAATAGATTTTTAAACAGTCACATAGTGTTGTCTATCCATTGTAGGTTTTTAAAAATCAGCACAAAGTCATGTCTATTTGAAGATACAGAACAATATTTCATTCAATTACATTCAGAATCTCAACCAGATTGTGTGTATCCATGTAAAAGGGTTGTGTGTGTACAACATTCTGGTTAATAGTGTTTATTAATTATGTAGCTTAATTTGTCATCCATTAAAAGCTTTTCTTTTTTTTTGTCATTGTATCTGTTAAATGGAGTGTTACTAATTTTGCAATAATATTAAATTTTAATATAACATTTATAATTTATACATAAAACTTGCATACATATATAAATTGAAAACCAGTCAATCACTAATAATATAAGCATGTTTTGTAGAGTTTTGTTTCTGATTAATATATCTGAGGAAAACCAAAACTACCAAGGAATCCTTGTTTCTATCATCTTAAATGTTCTTTAATTAGACACTGTGGCCAGATATCTCTTGCAATGAAACCAATCTACTTACACAGAATGATTATTTTTCTAAATGGTACACACATTTACATTAGTACCTGATAGTTCACCACTGTCTTTCCAATATCACTCTGCTTGACAAGTTTTTGAAAGTACAGAAGTAGTGCAGCCATTTTATAGCCACACAAATACAGAAACAATGTCCAGTTATCAACATCTTACTTTATAGAGCACCACGCAATAATGAAGCTTCAGCAAGCAACAGGTAGATAAAATGGTAGACACATTGGTACCTTCTCTACACCTATTCATTTATAATAAGTTGCAATTTTGAAAATATTTCATTTCATACTATGCAATAAGTTGTCATGCTAATATATGCAAACCACATTATTGCAATTTAGATTCCCTACAAACTTATTTTTTTCAGTGCAATAGCCTAAAAGTGTCCTTGACATAATGATTATAGAACATGGACAGTATTTTGGGCACAACACAAATACTATCTATCTTGTATATCAAATTGTGTTTTTTATTTTAATGTTAGTTAAATTCTTCTTTCTCATGTCTTTACAGATTACATTTCATAAATACCAAAGAAACTACTTAAAATGTACAGTACATTCACAGTAACATTAACAAACATTATTTAATCAAAATAACAACATTAAGTGAATAAAAATACGGAGGTTGGATCTCTCTAAAAAAAAAAAAAAAGGACGAGAGAGAAAGATGCTGGAAAGAGTTAGGGTAGTTTCTCTAGATTTGTTTAGAAACTTAAAAAAAGATTAGATTTTCAGAGTGCCTGAAAATATTAGACTTGCCTAGACTGATTTTTTAGTTAACAAATGCCTATGAGAATTAGTAATTTAAGAATTCTCGTAACATGCTCATCCTATGAGACTTTTCCAAGTGTCAACAATAGCATGTACCAGGGAACATAGACAACCTGGAAATGTTTCTTTAGTATGTAAGTGTAAATGAGTTAAATAAGTAGAATCAATTACTTGCACTAATTATTAACAATGACAGTGTCAACCAGTTTAAAATAACACACTGACAGATATTTATTAATGCTGAGAAATATGTATAAGTCATAGAGGCTTTCTGTCTATTTTACAAAACAAACCAGAGAGAGAGAAGAGAGAGAGAGGGGGGATGGGGGGAGATGGAGAGAGAGAGAGAGAGAGAGACAGGACACTTGCTCACAAATCCACACACAAACAGGCTCACTTTAGAATGCTCAAACAGCTTCACATTTATATTACCATTGAAACTGTAGGAGATTCCATCTGTGGACTTTTCTTTCTTCTTGATCTTTAAAACAAAAAAATGCAAAAACTGGCTTATTTTATAGTATTTAACATGATTTAATTAATTAAATCTTCTAGTGCTGTTAAAATAATAATAATAATAATAATAATAATAATAATAATAATAATAATAATAATAATAATAATAATAATAATAATAATAATAATTGTTATTGTAAAAAAAAAAGCAAATAAAACCAAAATAGTGAAATTCTTCATGTTAATAGTTGGTAAAGGCACCACTTCAGCACAAAGTTTGGTACCGAAGTGACAAGATTTTGCATCATGGTCTGGTACAGATTCTCCCATATATGAGGGAGTGTCCTTTCAATTAATCACATTGGCAAGATGTGGATAGGACGCTCTCAGCTGATGATCCTGATGCTCCAAAAGGTGCTTGGTTAGATTTATATCAGAATGCCTTGGTTTCTCTTCAAGACTGCAGTCACACAAAAGGTATACGGTGTAGTGTCATCCTCCTAAAGAATGTGAGTATTGACTCTCATTATGCCTTTAAAATCTCAATGTACCTGGCAAAGCTGAGAGGGTCCTTCTATAACACTAGTTCTATTTTTCCACCATGATACTAATTCCTCCATACTTAGCCTAATGCGAGTGTTATAGGAATCAAAGCAATAAAAAATAGAAATGTTATGAGAATTATATGGATTCCATCACATTTTTTAATTTCAAAGAAGAGTCATTTGCACTTTTGGCTTCCTGGAGGCAGCTTTTGTTTAGCGTTTGTTCATGGCAGACTTTCCTTTCTGTATTCATTGAGACCTTCAATATCATCACAGAGGATAGAATCCTTTGTGACAAATTTGGTCTGAAATCTGTCTTATTTTCCTCACCTGGCTAAAGATGTGCTCACTGTCAGCATTGTCGTGTGGTATTAGACAAATTCCTATCATAAGTACATATAGCACTTTGTATGCAATATTTCCTTCTGCTGTCCTAAGTTGTAATATCAAATCCCATGCTTCATCAATTCTTTCTGACTGCTGTATATCATCTGTGAGACTGTCTTTTTGATGATTTAAAAATTCTGCCTCTAAGTCATCAATAACATTTTCTGAATCTAGAACTTTGATTGCTTTCAGGAGAATAGGGAAGCTAGATACAAAGTATTCCCCTGATGAGAACTTTGCTCTTCTTCTCAAAGATATGTCCACAACTTCAGCATTTTCAAGCAATTCATGTTCTAAATGAAAAGTCTTGAGAATGTAATCACATGAATTGCAGTAAAAGTTTCTCCCTTCTCTGTAGAAACATGTCATAATCTCAGAACTCAGTCTTCCAGCACCACTCTCCTGCTTGATACACTTTGGTTTTAGATCCTATTAATATATCTTGCTCATCTTTTTGGTTTTGTCTCCTTTCAAAATCAATACTGAAAATGTCTTTTGCATCAGCCACAGCCTTAGGCAATAAAAATCTCATGTACAATTCTGTTAGTATTTCCTGTAGAATTCTTATTTTATGTATTTGAGGGGCTTCTTCATGCAAAGCCAAATTAACTTTGTTAAATATAGGCAAAAGGTTTACCAAAAATAAAAGGTAGAGTTTTTTTTAGAGGGATTTTAAAATTTGTTCTGAATTCTCTTTATCCTAGAATCACCATTTTGAGAATCTTGAATTGAAGTTTGCTTTTGGATGAGATCTATCTTTTCCTTGGACTTGAGTGACACTTCGTTTTTCTGCTGTCTGGTCTGATGGTGCAGTTGTACTATCCTTTGAAGATGTAGACTGAACCATTTGCTGATGTCTTTTTGAAACATGTAATATTCCTTCATTGGAATCCAGATTTCTAACATTCTATTCATGCATTCCTCTAATGACCACCACCTAGTGGCCACATTTTTAATAGACTTCTTTACTTTAAGTCTATATTCCTATTGGAGAACTTGCAGCTCATGTTGTTATTTAGAACTTTTATCCAATAAAATAAGAGTCAATTAAAAATTCTTCAATATTGCATGACAGAGTCTTTGCTACTTTCTGGGCAGCAAGATGAATTAAATGACAAGGGCATCCTTGAATATGAATGCTAGGGTGTGTCCTCAAAATGAATCCAGCTACATCTTTATATCTCCCATCATGACTGATGCATTATCTGAGCCAAAAGAAACACAATTTTCCCATGGTATATTATTTTTATTCAGCTCATCATGAATGATATTGAAGATATTTTCTCCTGTTAAGCTGCCATTATTCCTGCATAGATAACAATAGTCATTACTCTTCCCATCTCAGCAAAATGGACATACTTTTAGTTTATCTGCAAAAGACATACTCTTTTCATCAGCTAATGTGTTGATAATAGCTGTGGTTTTGGTGCTGCCACATCCATACAATGCCACCACTTGAGAATCTGGAAACATTCTCTTAAACAATGGTTTGGAATGATTGGCTGATGAAAGTGGCAGGTTATGTTCAATCAGAAAATTTGTGAATAAAACCTCTACATTTTTAACTAAATCATGATTGTCAGTTTTTTTGCTGGAAAAATGATGAAATATTTTTATTTGATGATGTTATTTTTGCGTGTTCAATTCAGAACTTTCACAACTTTCATCATTAGAAAAAACAAAGTTACATATTCTGTTTAATGGTAAAAGGGAAGTAACTGTTCAGGTTAGTAGGAATATAATGCTTTAGAAAACACTGAAGAGTGAACTTTGCAATAACTGACCATCTCTCACCAACAAGATTTTAATAGCCAATAAGGAACTGATTTACGCTGAGATGATTTAAAGATTTAAATAAAACTGACCCCTTCCTCTATCCAAACTTTCCTGGATCATTTAAGCATTACCATCCCAACTATACTTGGATGAGATTAACAGTTCTTTTGCACCCCCTTAATGAGAATTATACCTAGCTGGAGAGCTTGGAGCATCAGTTCTACTGTCCTTTGATTTACAAAGGTCAGCATGTCTTCTGGTCAGCGTGTTTCCCAGTTGTCGAACATTAAGTGTGCCAGGTGATCTGTCATCATCAATCTCAAAGTTGTTAGAGTCAGCTGAGCTTAAAGAGAAACCAACAATTAGGTTGGAATAATTTACTGCATGTTTTGTAGCCAGAGATGATTTTAATCAATTTATGAATTAACTTGGTGACCCAGTTCTCTTCCAAGGGGAACCTTGCATAAACCATAATGGCTTCCTGTCTCATTGTAAGTAAATTAAATGATTAAATAATGACTCTTTATGGCTGAAACTTGATAAATTTCTCTGCAATTTGACAAGTAATGACTTCAAAATAAAGCTAAAACAGTCAGTCACATAGGATTCAAATATATATATATATATATATTAAAAGCTTATATCTGTATGCATGTATAAACAAACCATTAAAAGATAATTTCCTAAAAACATGATCAATTTTTTCTAACAATTTGAATTTTAGTCAAGCACTTACTATTTCAATCTGCTTGCTAACCATGTGTTTAAGAACTTATCACAACTCTAATTACAACTGATGCATCAATTAAATCAATAAGCATTTGATAACATTGGAAAATAAATTAATTCATAATAAATCAAAATGCCATTTTTTTCAATCATAAAACCAATTAAAAAGCTCAAATAATTCTTTCTTTTACCATCAGTGAAATAAAGTCAGATTAATTAGCATCATGTTTTCCCTTGCAATTGCAGCCCTCCAGTCTTTGTAAATAACATACCTTGAACGAATTCTGTTCAACTTCAAAATAAATTCTTTCATGGCCTGTTTGAAAAATAAATATATCAACATAAACACAATATTACAATTAAATAGTCAAGATTAATAAATTTCATCTCAGACAGCCAGCTGACTTAGTAATTAACTCAAAGATTTAAAAGTCTACATAAATTCACTATTGGTATAGATAGATATACTTTCAGTTACTTGAAACAAGAACATTCTAGAAAGTTGTTTTACTTAAAAGCATCTGAAGAACTTTTATTTTATACCTTAAAAAAGCATTAAAGTTAATTACTATACACTCTGAATTAACTTATATTTCTTGCTGATTGGTTTTATGAAAATGAGTAAAGAATATTTTAACACATTCCATGATGCCATAGTATGAGAGAACAGAAAGCCTATATATAGCCCCTTTCTCTGTATTCTCCATACACATACTCTCAGCCACCAAGTACATTTTTTAAAAAATTGTTAAAGCCATCTCATGTTCCAGTGAGGCAGGTCATATTATCAGGATGTATCACCTGAAGTGAGCTAAATTACACACATTGTACACACCAGTAATTTATCTTCATGTGTCTCTGTCATGCCCAATGAAGTCAGTTTCCTGAACACCTGCAATTGAGAATTAAAAAAGATTACTCAATAAGCAAGCACAGGGTGTTTGATACATCTCTGTTATCTTGATAAACACTATGATCATAACAAGAACCCTAAAATATATCAAATATAATTCAAACAAAGCAAATATGAAGATAGTTGAAGGTAAAGCAAGATACTTAATTCAAACCATTAAGATATGCACATCGGTTTCTAGTGCATCGTTTTCCTAAGATATAACTAAATTAAATTTATGCAAAACAATCACTGCATAGCAAATATTAAGCAATAAAAAACTATATTGACTCTATAATTACATAAGAAAATTAATTTTCATCTACTTCTTTTAAGCATAGAAATTAGTAGTTGTATTATTAATGATCATGTTAAGCCTGTTTTTGTGTTCACTTTTTTCTTTTCTTATTTGTCTACCATCCTTTTATTTGTATGCAAATCCATGAACTGGTTCCACTAAATCTAACAGAAATTTCTGGGGAGAGGGGAGGGAGAAGACTCAGACGTTGTTTGCTAATTTGCCTGTATTTAAAAGGAAACTCTGTAGGGCAATGACATAATTTCTTATGAACGAGGTATAGTACAAAATTTAATCTGCTATCTACAGAGAAAGCCAACCGACCGACCAAACTTTTATCACTATTTGGTCCTTATAAATAAGGGTCTCAAGAACCATCAGACACGAGTGAGGCTGCCATTTTGTTTTGGAAGTGGCCTTGAGATGATCAGTAAAACTCAAGAGCATTTCTGAGAGCAACGATGAACCAAAGATCATTTTCCTGGCCTTGGTGGGTGACTGTTTTTATTTGTGACCAAGGCTGGAGTTCATTATCGTGTCACTTTGTAGTGCTTTAACCTCACATCTTCAAGAAAGTCAAACCATTTCAGAAACTGAAGCTGGGAATATTTTCATGCGTTAAAAAACAACAACAAAACCAGCAGCGCACCTGTGCCATACTGTTGTCTAGTTCTGGGTAAGGCGGTTTGTGACCTCGCCGTGTGATCTTCCTTATCTCGCATCTCTTCAACAGGATCTCAAAGGTGCTGTCTATGACAGGAGACTTGCTGATGTAGTCAAACACTGATCTAGGGATGGGCTCGTCCAGCACGTTCAGCAAGATGGCCTGTTGTGAGAAACAACTACAATCATTCACTGATTCAAGAAAGCCACCACCCCCCACTTTTAATGCATAAAATACAAAGGTGATAAAACCATGGACTGGTTCAGAGAAAGAAAATAGTTGCCAGTAAATAACAAAGAGAAATGAATTCCATCAGCTGCATTTCATATCACTGCCAAAGTTCTTCTTTCTTCCATCATCAACATTATTTCCTTTGTGATTTAATATCCAGATAAAAACTGAATGTTTATAACATCATATCAGATCAGAACAGTAAAGGTAAATGCTTATCTGACAATCATGGCACTTTATATATTAGATATGCATTTGACTTAAAACTGCTAGTTCAGGCATTTCCACCTTGTTATTTTTCCTTCTTGTGCATCAATAACAAAGCAGCTGAGAGTAAAATTGCTTCAATAATGTCTTAATGGTTTTTATGTTCATTCTTTCATTACAGGTAGATCTGTGCTGTCTGTCTATCAGGTATGTTCAGTATTAGTTGTCTTGACATTTGAAGATTTCTCTATATTGTTTAGTTTCTACATAGTATTGTAATTTCTGCCTGTTGCCAATCAGAGGAAGGTTTAGGTTTAATTTCTAATTTTCAATAGATCTGGACCTTCTTTTTGGTCTGCAGCAATCACCCATTCACAGCTTTTGAATTTTGCTAAGCTTCAATAAACACCTAGGTAGAAGTTTGAACCAATATGCTATTTCTTTCACCAATTTTACCAGTTTATTATTTTTTTTATAACAAACAAAATTGAAATAGCAGATGATCAATGAACTATTGCTGACTTTGGTCAAAATGAAGACAGGTATGATTTCCTACTATTAAAAAAAGAGTTTTCTTTGTATATTCTAGAGTTTAGAGAGAGAGAACACCAAAAACAGAACAGAGAACTTTATTAGAATCACCAAACTAGTCACTCTCCCTCGCACACACATCAATGCCAAACTCACCTCTTTGTCTATTTGAAGAATTTTCTGTTTGAGGAAAAGTTTAACTTGAGGAAGCAGATTACAGTGGACATCTGCAATGGTGAGGACTTTAGCTACAGCAGTAATGAAACCGACAGCTCCCTGTCTCACCCAGGCTCCCTGAAAACAAACAAAAGGGGTAATTTTACACACACACACACTTGACATAAGTAAACAGACATCCAGGTATGCATGAACACCTGTTTATTCTAGAACCGTTTCTAGAACTTGCAAAATATTACTGGGGTTAATACTTTGTGGTATAACCCTTTGCTTTATGCAAGGCAGCAATGTGCTGATACATTGTGGGGACATGATCAACAATCCTGGTCTGAAAATTTCTAGCAGAGAAACTGTATTATAATTTCCTGCAAGTCAGTATAAAGGGATATCTTAACAAGAATCATCTGAGAAAAGCACACATGCTCAATAAGGTCCAGTAACTGGCCTGGAGATGACAGAATTAAGATACTCTTTGTCTTCTTTTCCACTTTGCATTTCATGGGTAGTATTACTTTGGCACCATCATCCATAAAACTACTGCCCTCTTGAAGGATTTTGATGTACTGGATAGAAGTTATAGTTCTGTCAGAACCAGTGGTCCAAATTGCACCCCACACCATAACAGACACATGTCATATTTCATCATGGTTGGAAAACAGTTTAAGAAAATTCCTGCACTGGATGGTGCCACACCCATTAAGAACTCGAAAATCTGGACAATGGAAAAAATGAGTGTTCCAAAAGGCAGGCAGTCTGTATCTTGCCACTCTTCCATTGCATCTCATACTGAGATAATGCCTGATGGGCTTTTATGAACACCTACATGTATTCTGCCACAAACCATTTTTCAAGAGTTGAGTCAGTTTCTGCTCTTGATACACATGAATGGTTGTCTGTCTTATGGCTTCTCTTGAACTGTACAATAACTATGTTAACAGCAGAATACAGTTGTCCCCCAGTATTCGCGGGGGTTACGTTCCTAGAGCACCCACGAAGAGTGAAAAACCACGAATATTGGACGTGGTCCATAAAAATGCCTATAAACGTCAAAATATAACGTAAAATATAATTAAAAAAATATTAGTAAATATATAATAATAATTTAATAAAAAATACAACACTCGGAGAAACACTTGAGATAGCTACACACGGTAAACTTGGATGATGCTGGGCTGCATCTGCCTGAGACAGCGCAAGGTGGGCAGCAGCCAATCAGCAGCAAGGAGAAATGAATACTGCTCTCAGATTGGCTACTTTCAAACCTCCAGCTAATAGCATTTATTTATATTAATATTTTGCTGAATTGACGTTAGTATTTATATTACAAAATTAGTATATTATATTGTTATTAATAATTTAGCGTTAAAAAGCATGAAAAAATATATATTGCCATGAAAAAGTCATAAAAAAAATTGCGGAAGATATGTGTGATTCCGCGAATATGCGGGGGTTTCCACGAACAATTATTAGTTAGGTTCTAAGGAAAATTCCTCGAATAACCGGGGCTGTGAATGCTGAACCGTGATTATGCGGGGATCGACTGTATTCAGTGTCTTTGATTTCTATTGATTTCTAGAAACATCCCACCACATGCCTCCTCCCCTTGTAAAAGTCTATCTGTTTCCATGAACCTCCTGTTTGTGACATGACTGTCTGTAAACAAAGGTTTCTACTGGCCTGTATCTGTTCTTATAGCCTGCAGTCATGTGCTTATCATGTGACTGGATTAGCTTATTTGAATCTCACAGTCTACTTACTTGTCACATTGCTGCATGTATATTAATGCAGTAAAGAGATCTCAATTTTTCATTGACATTTCTGTTTTCTTTGTTCACATGCAGAAAACAATTGGTAGTGCAAACATATTAGAAAAGAAATATTTTAAAAGTGTTTATAAACAAAAAAATGTCATTAAGCAAAATTACATAGAACTAAACATCCAACCATTTCAAATTAAAACTTTTTATTTTGCTCTAGCTGAGAAGGGGCAGATCTCAAATCTTTTCATTTGTTTCAAGATGGTTTCAATTTAAAATTCTACATCTCCAAGAAAACTCTCTTCTCCTTGTGAAACAGTAGAAGACAGGAGGCATCTGGGTACCCTTTTCCAGCTATAGCTGAGTTCAGATATTTGTTTCTATTATAAAAGTAGATATAATCAGAATAAAAATAAAGATTTCTTCAGAAAATTTTTTTTAAAATCCCCACAAGTAAACAAGAAATTTGTGCATCCCTTAAAAGGGATTCAGAATCACTGTTTTGTTATTTGCTTGCCTCTGTAATTTCTGCAGGTGCTCAGTCTAATCAGAAACAGTAGAAAACAAACCAAATGCTCACAGGGTGGGCCAGAAAAGGGACAACTTCTTGGACAAACTCATGTAGCATGGGCTTCTGAATGAGTCCTAACTCCACCAATGAAGACAGGGCTCCAAGGGTCTTGTGTATAACAAACTCTTCTGGATCACTTAGGCCCTAAAAATTAAACCAAAAACTGGTGACATTTGTTTAATCATTTATTTAAAAACAAAATTCTTACTGTAACACAAATCAAACTCTAATGCATAATTTTGTTTATGCAGCTAAAAAAATTTTAAAAATTGTGTGGATATAGAAAAAGAAACAATGTATGTAATAATAGCCCCAGCTGAAAGCTAAAAGACAGTTATAACTTTTCCTTTAACCCTCATATTAAGTTGCATTTGCTGTGTTTCATTACAAGCATTTTAGTGCCCAAGACTAAAACCACTGATTAGAGCTCTAAATTGTAATTATTATATAAGGAAAGTAAATTTATTTAATAAAAAGATTTTTTACATAGGTTAAAAAAAATTGTTTGAACATAAGTCAAGAACAAAAGCTTGGTAGATGCGTGTAACCAAAAGTGCACACAAAATCTTACAACCAACTAAAATAAAAAAAATTGTAATTGTGCCTAGGATTAAGAAGGTCTCCAGTGCACTTTACACAGGACAGGACAGGCAGAATGTAAGGCTATGTTGTTTCAGAGATGTTTCTTTGCATCTCTCACAGACATGCTTGTCTTGTTGTCATTGCTGGATGGGAAAAATTAGCATCTGGCTCATTTTTTGCCCATTTCAGTTGCTGTTGGCGCATGTTTATTCACCTTCCTATGAACATTCTGCACCATGACAATAGCTGCGGGCACTCCAGATCTAGTTTTGATGAGGTGTTCAACTAGGGCCTTTCTCAGCATCTCCAAAAATGTCGGTGTTGGCCAAATTTGTTGGAGTTCCACTCTGAATGGATTTCTATTCATGGGATAAAGGCATTGTATGCTGCCACAAATAGTGGGTGAGGTCCTTTGTTGGTGTTGTAGGCAAGGATGATTTGAAGCTTCCTCTCATTTCTTCTATGCACTGCTGCATCCTTGCTCAACAAGCTCATGATGAGAACATTTTTGTTCTTTCTTGCCCAGTAGGAAACAATAGTGGTTATTGGTATGAATGAAATGTTGATCAATAAACTGGATCTTCTTTAATTTTCAGAACATCAGCCAAAAGTTCTGGCCTTTTTCATTTTATTGTCCTCCCCAGTGTTGAGAGATTTTTCTTGAGAAACTCAGTCCAAACACACATCTCTCCCCTGATTGCATTTCAGGGCTTTGCCAGGTAAGTTTGTCAGTATATGTCTGCATGTTCCAGACATAGTTGGATTTGACATCACAGGCCATTCACGACTTCAAACCATACCATGTTGGCTTCTTAGAATGCACCCTCTGAAGAGCACTAAGCATTTGTCCATGAGAACATTTAGCCCTGGGTTGTACGGCAGGAGCAAGATCTAACCCTTTTTATCCTATACCTTTTGAATGGCAGCCAGTTTGTCCCATTTATGCTGGCTGGCTCTGGTCTCATAACTGTCAAATAAAACCAGCCAAACAATCTTGTGGAATGCTTCAAGAAACATGGTGGCAAGAAATACAGCCTGGACCAGTTTCAGCATTCCAAAGGATAGCAGTTGCTTTTCCACTGGACATGTAAATGTCTGCCGACAAAAGTAATCTAAAATAAGCTTGCATGTACACAGAGTCGATGTTATTCCAATATTTGTTGAAGATATGTCCACCTTCCAAGTTGGTCATCTGCAGAATGACACTTATTTGGTAGCATGAAAAGATCGAATGACACTTTTACGTCATGTATACATGTTACAGTGCATCAAGTAGGCTCTGGTTGATAAATTTGCATTTGACAGCCCACCTCAACTTGGTCATGGAGATGTTTCTCACTGTATTTTTCTATCTCTAAATCTCAAGATTTCATTTCCTCTCAAGGTATATAGATACGTTTTCCAAATCCTCAGACTTTGAAGAGAATGAATCGCAGTCAGGATCATTATCAATGGTACTTCTTCCTCAATATCACTGTTTCTCTCCACCTCTGCTAAAACCTCTTCAACTGGAAAGCACTCGCAATTACTCATTTTTTATCTCAATATAAAAAATATATGATACCAATAAGCTCACACAACTTGTTATAAAAAAATTTAACTTAAATTAAAAGTATGAAAACAAAAAAAAGCAGTGCACAGAAAAAAGAACGTTCACATACTCATGCTTCAGGTCACAGATCAGAAAATGACATACATGCACAAAATGCATTGTGAAAAAAGTAGGGATCCATTGATTTCCAATTTTTGCTAATATTTGTATCACCCCAAATTATTAAAAAACTGAGCATAAAAACAAATTTTAACAGAGGTTTTAGGTAGCTCAAAACTGCTCTCAGGTCGAAGAATAGACCTGAAACAGCATGAGAGTTAAGCTAGCACTGAACTTCAAAACCATTTTATCTGCCTTGAAATTTAATTTTCAAAATCAACAGAAGAAATCTTTCAAATGTACATGGAAAGTAGTTTACAAATGAAAGACCGACATCAATGAGAAGTATACTTCTGCTAAATTTCTTGCCCAAACAAAGATGATCCTCATGTACAGAATAGTCAGAAACTGCAGAAAACAATATTTCCCACCTGCTGCAGCAACGGTTTCAGAATTGTAGAACTCTGCCACCCAACGTAAGCAGCTACACCAACAACATTCTTGAAGAAAGAAGCTCTCAGCTGCCAGTCAAACTGAAAGAAACCAATACAGGCTAATACAAGTAAAAACTAATAAACAGAATAAGTGGATTTTCTGTTTTAGTGTAGTCCTCTTGAAACACTGAACTAAACAAAAGAACACAGATATCCATATCAAACAACTAAAAGGTGAAAACAAAACAGTTTCAACTAGGAAAAATTCTTTGTTGTTTTATCCTATGTATTTACAACTGGCTATGCATAAAACACTGTAGAAGACTGTATCTTTAAAATCAAAGAAATTGTAAACTAAAGTTGTGGGTGGTTTTGGAAGATGGCTGAGAGATTACAGCTGCCGCTTCAACAATTGCTTCAAGTGATGACAGTCATGCTTTCAGACAGCAGAGAATCCATGCAATCACACAAGTTACCCATATACAAATTAAATTCCATACTGTCATTCAAAAGAACTTAGCTGAAAAAAAGACTAGATTTTCTTCAAAGAAGTTCTCATATTTTGCATATTGATCAAACCAGTTTATCAGCCTGCATAAACAATATTTAAGTATATAAGTGATAAAAGAGAGGATCTTCCTACCTTGTCATTTAAGAATGTAATCATGTGGGATAAAAGAACATCACTGGCTGAAAATAGAGAGAAATAAACACTGTAAATAGAATACACAATACACTTTGGTTGGGGCAGAAACTCATTCTAAGAAATAATATAAAATAGGTGAATTGGTTTGAATATTTTTCTTATACTTTTCAAAATAGTTCATAATCAAAACTTTGCATCGTCCAATATAATAAAACCAACAAATAAATGTCAAGATCCAATCCTAATTTTTTTTTGTTTTTAAGATCTAACCTGTCACTCATCAAAATTAAATCCTTGAAGAGATGCTAAAGGCTAATAATTTTTTATTTTTTAAATATATTTTTAGTTTGAAGATTAAAGAAAGTAATATTAATAACAAGGTCTCGTCATAATTTTCATGTTTGCACTGAAACTTGTGGAACTGTAAATTTTCTTTCATGTTTATAAACCATAATTAATGAAAACAATAAACATTTCCACTATTGTTCTACATGTAAGACAACAGTATCATAAAGAACTGTCAAGTTCTTTAATGAAGGCATTTCTGGTAGGAGAGTTTACCTACCAGCAGAAGCAGACAGATGAACAGCATGAATCTACTCACCTTTTTGCCGTCCGAAGAACACACACAGTCGTGTGATGCCGCTTTCAAGTAGAGTTTGTTTCACAATGTTGTCTGGATCACTCAACAACATTACCACCTTCTGCTGCACAATCTCTTGTAATGCATGCAGCTCTGTGTCATAGCTCACCTGTGTTACAAGAAAATTCATCAGGTGTGAAACCAGGTAAATACATCAGGATCAATCTTCATAATGAAAAGTGAACTTTGTTTCTGTCACTTCATGCATTGCTGATGTCAATCCTCAGTAACAATGTCAGTAGTAAATATATCTTTTAAAACAAAAACTATATTTCCATTTCCCATGCATACCTGATAGGTAAATATCATGATTAATTATTAAATAGGTAAAGACAGAAATTTGAAGCTATCAAAATGGCCTGAATGTAAGTTTACTTGACAAAAAAAAACATATGCTAGACATAATCCGATAAGCAGATAAACCAATAATCACCAGTCAGCCTTATAAAAAGATGTTTTCATAGCTGATAATTACAACTCATACAATAAACATTGTTAAACAACAACTGTAATAAGCAAACTCTCTTAAATGCCTAAGAAGTAACACATAAATTAAACAAAGTTTTTAAGCAAACCTAGTTTCTGGGAACTTTTAAAATTTATTAAAAATATAAATAAGCTTAATTTTTTTTTTTATTTCTAATATCAACTCATTTTTCTTTCTTTTTTAGACAATGTTTAAAAAAATAGTATGAATAGATTTATACGAAACTTCTGTAGAATCAGTAAAATTTCTTTCTTTTTTGTATGAAGACAAGCTAATCATACACAAGTAGTGACACACCAGATAATCAGATCTCACTGACATCATGAGATAGCCACAAAGCTTTACTTACTTGGAGCTGAGAACCATCTTGTACACCTTCTTGATTAGAATCTTCTATTTCATTTAAATGCATCATTTCCAAGATCCTGAGATGACAAGTGATAAATATGTAAAATAAATAAACAAGTTTAACCATCCACTCCAAGCTTTTTCAATATCTATCTTAAATTGTTCACCTTCATTTTATTTTTGACCTGACAAAGTTAATATCATAGTATAGCTCACAGATAATAAAAGCAAGCATCTCTGTTCCATCAATAAACACTGAAAAAGCTCATTAATCAAACTGTTGGCTTAATTTTAACAACCATAAAATGGCAAACAAAAATGAAACTGCATCTTTGTGTTCAAGCTTCCTTTTAATGCAATGCTGTTGCAACATCCACTATAATAAAACACAAAAGGTATATCTAACACTAGTTGCAACTAAATTGCATACTACCAATGTAAACTTCTTATGCACAAAGGTTAACCTCAACTAGAGTTCCTATCATTTTTTCTAGTAAAGACAAGGGGGCATCATGTATAACAATATAATAATTAGTTTTATAAAATTATGGAACTCTAAGGACAATGGAAGTTCTATTTTTCCATGCAGTTAAATAAGAAATATTATAGTGATGTACTTAAGAGATGCTCAACATGGAAGGAAAGAAACATGCAGGTGTTTTTTTTAAAGCAGCCAGTACTGTATGTAAACTTGATATTACATAAACAGAAAGTCATTTGTAGCTTCTTGTGTTTCTTGGTTTACAGCTGTTACAACCTTTTTCTGTCCAAATTTTTGACAAGCTGGGAGGTTTAGATATTTATTTCTTCTTGAACAATCGGTGCTCCATGTAGTATGATTTTGTTTTTTTTTTTCTTCTTCTATGGTGGGGAAACAATATAGACAAAAACGTTTTTAATTTTATCAGCCAAAAATTAGTGCTTATTTTTCTTGTTCCATTGCATATAACAGAGAGAGAGAGAGAGAGAGTGTGTGTGTGCGCGTGTGCGCTTGCTCCCATTAGATTTAAAATAGCATAGCAATTTCTCAGTAAAAAATAAACACCCATTCAAATAAGAACTGAACATTTGTCTTGTTCAATATCTTAAAAAAAATTCTGAATATAGAAAAACAATATTTGGCGTATCTACACATCATGAGAAATCAATACTCAAAATCCTATTTTTATTTTCAAAGATATTCGCATGAAATCTAGTGCCCACCATCTACACATTTAAAAAATTTAAAAATGCAAGGTTGCCATGGTAATGATGGTCATGTTAAATTTTGGGCTGAGTAATTTGTCACAGGTTCCTAGGTAAAATGAGGGCATGTACATCAAAATTAACACAAGGAGTTTGTTCAGTGATGTGATTACTATAAATATATAAAAAAAAGGTTTATATTATTTTGAGAAGAATAGCTTCAGAGATACACTTGTTGAAACTAAAAATTATCCATATTACAAAAATAGCCTTCAGATATTGCATGAATGGTGATTTTAGATGGGAAGGAAAATAACCCTGGAAAGGTCAGTTGGAGATTTTTTCAGTTTAACTATGCCAGAATAAAAAAAAATTAGTTAAAGAAATTTTATTTCACTGTTTTTGTGCCATGGAGTGCAGGTTTCTCCATAAAAATGTACAGAATAGTGCTACATTTATGCAAATATATACAGAATAACCAGTGAGTTGAAAAAAAAATATATATCCTTATCAACAAGCATGTCTATCTTAATCTACAAGTATTATAATTGGTAGTAAAAAGAGAAAAATCTTCAAAAAAAATAAAATTACACATATAAAATAATTTTAACTGTTAAAAGCAGCTTGCTGGTAGGTGTGACTGTTCCATTGTAGAGAGAGAGGGTGGCTTACCTAAGAGCAGTCTCTGCCAAATGTGCAATGTTCTCAGCATAGACAGCTCGCACAAGTGTTACTGGGTCTTGCGTCAGTGTAGACTGCAAAAAAATCAACATTGATTTGACCACATCCATAAATAAATCTATCTGAGTGAAATTTACATATTTAAGGTGTGATTGCATGTATACAATAAACCTCTATATAGGAAAATAACAAGTGTGCATCATCACTATACCAAAAACTGGCAGATGCTGTGCCATTTCTCTGTTTACCTGAGATTGTGTTATTAGCCATTCAGACCTTGGCAAGGTGAGCTGGAAGGCCTTCAAAAGTGGCCCTGTGAGAATAACAGGCCTTTCAGGCCTTTAATATTCATCCAGATTAATCACTATCCTTTCTATCCATCAGAAATAAAATACTATGAAAAGCCTGGTCAGAGGATGTGTCTTGCAAAAGCCCCAGTATTAGCAGGGTGTACTCTTCTCAAATTAGTTTGAGTTTCAGCAGTTCACAACTGAGTTTGGGGAGGACTTAACACAGATCTTCAACCCCAGTCCATGCTTAAGGATGAAAACAAGCACCATGATATGAGCTGCAGTCTGGAATGGTGGAAACACAGAAGAGGCTTTTGTCAAAGGACATTTCAGTTCTGCCAGATGTTTCCATTTTACAGACACACCTCCACCATTGCACCAACAAAGCATACTGAGATTAAATGTCCATATTCTTCAGGAGAATGGTACTACATACCAGACCACTAATGTGACCAGCCTAGAAGAAAAATCAAAACAATGAATTTCTTTCCTGGGTATCCCAAAACCCTATTATGAATCCATTGAACATCTGTGGGAGCATTTGAATCACCAGTTAAGAGCAACCAGCCCATGTCCTGCCAAAATGACAGAGTTTAAAAAAAGCACTTACCAGACTGCGATACAAAATCTTGTTGATTCAATGTCTGACATGGTAAGTGCTCTGTGAACCAAGTACTGACATAAATAATTTCACTCTACTGCTTATTTTTACTTCTCATTTTCTGCAACAACTAAGATACTGCAATAATGGGCTGCCAAATTATGGTAAAACACTATGTATGTATGCATGTATATACATTTCTAAACTGAGCATGTGTTTGCTTAATGCTTTTTGATCAATACTGAAATCTGTCTAAATTACTAAATTAAAGCAGAACCTATACTCACAAGATATGGGAATATGTATTCTGGAAATACATTAGCATCACTGAAAAAGAAAAAAGTGACTGTAGTCAAGATAGCAATAATAAATAAATGATGTAAGAAAAACAAAAGAAATTCTTCCAAGGAAAATTGGCCACTATTGCTTTAAAACATCTGCCTTGCACAACAGGGATTACAGCAACCACATTAAAAAAAAGAGGTGCAAAAGGACTCCATCAAGAAAATTCTTGAGACATGCCTGCCTCCTTTTCCCCAATTAGCAGGTAGTGCTCTGTTTTTACTACTTATGCTGAGCACATTAAAGATGAATCCTATGCACCTGACCATGCAACAAAAAAACACCAACATGTTAATTCATCAGATAAAAATTGCAATTCCTCCATTATTATAAGCCAAGCACACCCAGTATTTCATCTCTTGTGTGACCATAAAATTACTTCTTGCAGTCAGCTGCTCATGACTCCAAAACTGTTGTGATTCCAAGTAACAAAAAACAAAAACAAAACCCCACTCTTTTACTATTTAATATGCTCTCACTCACCTCTTTGGCACAGACTTGAGATTAGCAAGGCACTTGACAATGGTCCTCACAGTTTCCTCGCGTATCCGGGAAAACTGATCATTGACTAAACACAACTGAACAGGTAAGAATACATTAGTGCAGAAACAGCATGAGAGCAATATAAACATTTAACGAACATCAGGTAAAGATTACTATGGTATCATGTGCACTAAAGCTTACAAGAATGCGTGTAAGCCTATCTAACTCCAAATGACTCTAAAATCTGGCCTTCTTAGAGATCCTGCTGCCTTAAGCAGCTAGGAATTTCTCAAGAAACATCAATCAGATTGTTGAATTTTCTTCATCTGGATATATACAATATAATGAAGAAACTTTTGTTTTCCACCTTAAAATTTCAGACTAAATGAGTTATAGTTCATTTTTAGTAAACATCTTGAGGTTAAAAAAAATAAATAATATGAGCATGTATTAAAATACCCTCAAGTCCATGCAGTTTTAATCTGCATTAATTACCACTACTATTTATGATTGAGTCTGAGTGCTCAAATTACCAATCACAAGTTATCTAATGTATATAAGAGTGAATTAATCAATCAGTCTCATATTAATACTTCAGTAAAGTGTTTGTCAGAGTAAAAAAGTTGATGTCAAAACAGGTACAAACACTATAACTGCTGCACAGAGCTATCTATATAAGAATGTCTATAAAGTGCATATCATTGTTCTGCAGCCTTCTTGACAGGAGAGCTCAGCAGTGCGTAACACATCTGATAAGTATAGAAAGTTTAAATATGCTGCTATTCTCTCGAAAATGATGATACGGATAAGTTATTTTAAAACAATGTTTTTAGTTAGTTTAAGAAAAATGGGTTAAACCATCACCTATTCAAATGAGCAAGACAAAAAAACCAACCAACCTCAAACCTCGCTCTCCCTCTTTCTATAACTTGTTTTAGACTTACCATATATGGAATTAGCCTGTCTAGAATGATGTCGGCAGTTACATAATTGGACAGTTCAAGCATCAGCTCCAGGGCAATAGACTTGGAACTGGAAAACTGACAAATGAAGCAAAAATCACATCACTGACTACACCAATTATATACATAAAAAGCTCTATTTAAAAAATCAAAGCCAATAAAACAGCTTTTGTTCTTATTATTTTTTTACCCGTGTAACAAATAGCCAGCAAATTTCTAGTTGATCTCTCTCCCTCTGTCCACACACAAACAGAGGCAGTCTTAATTGTAGATTCAACAATGAAACATCCCATATTTCATGCATAAATAAACTTTTAACAAATAGTTATATGTACATAAGCAGATGCCTGTTTAAAAATTCATGTTTATTTTGAAACTTTTGTCACACAAGACCTTAGATAACTTCCTTTATATTTAATGATTTTATTGTAATGCCAAAAATTATGGCTGTCAGGGTATGTGTAAATATATACAAAAATTAGTTGTTTTGCATGAAACATCTTCAAGCATAGTTCAAACCGTTCTGATCCTTGATGGAAACAATTCTTTCAAAGACTAGAGCAGCTATGGAGCTACCATTCTGCAATGTGCTAATCCCTAAAAATACTGACAATGGTAAGCCAATGTTAGCTGTCAGTGCCAAATTACCAACATTTAGCCCCCCCACCAGTATAGCTGATGGTCTAACATATATTACAATTATTGTTAATGAGTTTAACTCCATACATACTAGGGTGCTTGCTTTTTTCAGCCATACCTGAAGGCTTCTCAAACTTGACCCTAAAAGTGAAATTATAAGAACAAGACCTCCATTTTTCTCTGGCTGCTTCTCACTAGCACCCAACCGCTCCAAGATGATGGCTACATCCTTCTTGATCCTTCAATTAGAAAAAAAAAAAATAACTAAAGCTTTATTAAGAACTTGTAAAAATGCTGAAAACAAAGATACACAACAGGACCATTTTATAGAAAGTTTCTAGTTTCTAACAGCAATTATTACACATGTAGACAACTATTTTTATTCACAATTTTATCAATTTGATACTCAGCTAACAGATCCTCTCCTTCCTTCCAGTTCAGTGTAATGTGGCTAAACCAAATGTCATTCTTATTATTAAACTGACATTAAAATAAAATGAGTCTGCATGACAGTTTTTAAACAATTTTAATTACTTGTAAACAGATGCCATATTCCTTTTATGCTTAAAGTTGATTCACTTTTATGTATAATACATTTATCTACCTGAAGGCATCATCCAAAATAAAGGAAAACAGCCAACCAGTCAGTGAGCCTCTGTCCAGCACAAAGCTGTCATATTCACAGTATGTTTACGTACCTTACCACTCGTTCATCTGGAGACAGAATAGGAACCACTGCATATCGCTGAATATAAAGCTTCAAAAAGGTGTAGAAATAATCGGGGAAGGCCTTTCCTCGCTGCTGTATCAAATATTCCTCAGCTGAAAGCCGATGAGATGGATCTTTTTGCATCATGTGACGAACCAACTCCTAAACAAGTCAGAAACAAAACAAAAAATGTGTGATAAAATGCTGGTGCCAAAAAATTAATTAAATGCTTTCTGATATAGTAGTAAGACAAAATCAGTCTATTAACTCAACAAGTCTACAATGAATCAATCCATATCTGGTCTATTCTCAACTCACCCATCTCTGTAGGTCACTGATCCTAATTACATCTGCCTCCAGTTGTCAGAGCCACTCTGCTCCATTCTTGCAAGCTCTCTTTTGTTCCACACAAGCTGCCATCAATGATTTACCGTGCTTAAACTTATGAATTCATAAAATCTGGCTATGTCACAAATACAAACTTGTTATAATTTTTACAGGTCTTTAAATACTTATAAACTTTATTTTTCTGAAAAATCTTATCTACTCTAAAAATGTTATCAGGATTCTTGATATCACCTATGATCATTTTATTGATTATAACTGCATTTAATGATGATGAAAGAAATCAAAATAAAACTGGCTCATCGTATATTCTTCTTAAGTGGTTGGTAAATTGCTCCATAACTGTTAAGCTTGATGCACAAGTATCAAAACCTCCTGTCTAATGTTCTTCAGGACCCATTCATATGGTTTACATGTTAAAGGGGGTGTGACTTTTATCTCCCAATAGCCAAATTGTATTGAGAAACTACTGTAATTTTTAAAATATTTATTAATTACAATCATGGAACAAGTCCAAAAAAGCATCTCTAAGACTTTTAGTCATTTGGTTATGAATTAGGAGTTTAAGTGATAACATGCTGACATTTTGGCAATCTGAAGATTAATGTTCCTGATAATACAAGACCAGTGGACTTTTTTATGAGCTGACATCAGGAGAGAGACAGGCAGAGCTGACACCACCAGAGATGAGAATAGCATTTGTAGCAATAAACATAAACATAACTATAATTCTGAGCTATCCATTGAGGTTTATTAGAGGACAACAGATTAGTGTTGAAAGTAATGATGGTGAAAAGATTCAAGAACATGAATCAGTGTTGAAACTTGTGTGACAAGTCAGGTGATTTTACTCTACCTTTTTCTTTTAAAAACTTTCTACAATATAAATTACATTTCACTTGTCATTTTCTGGACATACTTCTTTATTCCTTTTCATTTGAATTATTCAACTGTGTGCTAAGTCATTTGTGCTATTTGAACCAATTCATGACATTTTAGTATGTTTTTAATGATTTTTATCAAGTAGATGCATTTTGAGTAGCCATTTAAAAAAATGATCGAACTTTTAAGCATGTAAATACTGCATTTCCTGAATGGGAAAAGGTTAAATGACAGAACCTTTGACAACTTCTAACCATATGAAATACTCAATAACCCATAACTTTGATCCTTTTTATTAAAAATGTAATTCTGCAATTATATGCCTTTTAGATTCTTACCCTGATGCTGACATCTTCTATTTTTTCCAAAACCTTCCAAGGGCTGTACTCGCCATTCCGGTATGCCAACAGCTGTGACAAGTCAAACGGAGAAGTACCTTCTGTAAATAGCTCTGTAATGACACAACTAAAAAAAAAAAATTTGTTTTTGTTTCCTTCTTAAAATTAAAAGGATTTTAATGCAAAATTAAAAAAAATAAACAAATTCCCCTTAAAAACAAAAAAGATTGTATGCAAGCCCATATTGTTATAAACATCTTCACTGCTCCACTGAATGTGGTAAATTGGTGCCGTTTGTTTCCTATTTAAATATTAAAATATCTCTGATTATTTTGATTGCCATCAAATAGTAATTTGGAAACCAACAACACACAGTTACAATACTCAAGGATGACAAGGAAGATCCATTCTAAATTAACAAGGTTTATTCAACACAAGGCAATCACTGAATAAGATCCCGTCTCCAGTTTCATATAGCTATCTCTTTCATTAACCACATTTCACTCAAATTTTATGGAAAAATAGTAGTGCCAGCTGGCACAAAAGGAAGATAAAAAAATAAGTCAAAAGGAAGTAACTGTAATTACGAAATATAAAACATTTAATACCAGAGAAAGCAAAATCTGATAATAATTTTAAGATTTATTTAAAATGAATAGTAAAGACTGAAGGTAACAAAATGGTGAATATGTGATGTTTGAAGATTACCCTGCTGAAAAAATATCCATGGCTGGAGTTAAGTCCCCTGTTTTCACCTCACTTGACGTTAAGTCTAAATTGTTGGCTTGGCCAGCTACTTCAGGGTTTTTCCAGCTGCTTTCAACAAATCGCTCTGGAGCTATGTAGCAAGTCCTACGCCGAGAAGTGTCGAAGAAATATGAAAAGTCAGATGGATTGTCCTACAGTTAAAAAAAAACAACAAACAAACATGTAAGTAAAAAAAAATAAGCAGAGCAGTTTAATAAAAACCACAAAAACTATCTTATTATAACTGTTGCCTGATGTTAAAGTGAAAGTTTCACTACTATAACACTGCTGTGTTGTGCATTTCTTTCCTTAATGCTGAAGTGATTTATGAGACTAAACATCTATTCTATCTGATAGTAAGATAACAGAAATCTATCTAGTTAGTGCCTGCAAGCTTCATGGGTGATGAGCCTTGATACAGCTATTTATTCACTCATGCACAAAAGACTAATGATGTACCACAGCTTAAATTGAATAGTATAAACTTGCAGAGTTTTCTTGTCATCAGCTAACCAGTAGTATTTACCTTGCCTTTTTCTTAAAAAAGAAATATTCTGAGTATTATTTGAAGTTTAGATATTTTGGAAACTATCAGGATGCAGTTACAAAACAAGATTTACTTAACACAAGACATGCACAGACCTCAAATACAAAATTTAATACAGTCAATCTGCTCAAAATCACACTGAATACATTTATTTCTTGCTTTAAACTGATGCCCTTGCCTCTTGTTCTCAAAGGTTTGAGAACAGTAATCACCTGAAGTTAAGGGCATAATCTGGCACAGAAAGGGAAGCTACTTAATAAACAGCTTCTTACCTGAAATCTGTCCAAAGATAAAAATATAGCAGTAAGTAGTATTCCATTGAAAGAGAAATAAGATTGAGAGCAAGTCAAGTACTCCAGACAGGAAGACAAAGTTTCACCAGACTTTTAATGGATGACAAAATAACAAACAACAACAACTTACTTCTGGTAGATAGGTGGGTTTAAAGCTCGCAAAATCAGTCAGCAGCAACCAGCTCCATCCGGTTATCATTACATTTTCTGATTTTATATCACCATGACAAACCTGTTATGAATAGAGGGAGGTAAAAAATAAAAACTACTAACTTTCAGAAGCAGTCACTTTCTTCTATAGGACAGGAGACTGTAAAGTTTAATAATTATCTCAGCTAAAATCTTTATCTAAGCACAGAATTCAATGATTACAGATGTATCCATTTTTAAGCTAAAAAATCTGTTAAATTTTAAACCAGCAAAAAACTTTCCAGTCAGTGCTCAGCTAACTCACTTCATCACTGATGAAACGAAGCACAATTTAAACTATTAAAAAATTTCATCCCCTCAATCCCCCAACCACATTTTTATCAATGACAGCAGACAAGTAATCTGCTTCTTAGAGTAATGTTTTACTTCAGATTCCAATGTTACAGACATTACATAACTCCTGCCAGCATCCCCTAGTTAATCCACAAGTGGTGTGTTCCACTCACCTTAACCTTGTGACACTGGTTCAGAGCACAGAGTAGCTGGAAAGCTATCCACTTCTTCTCTATGGAGTTAAAAAATGGTCGTGTACTGATACGGTCGTAAAGGCTGTCTTTTATGTACTGACGAAACAGAAGTGCTGCTTTGTCTGACTGCTACAAAATAAAAAATATAACTAATAAGTTTAACCTAGTATCAATCTTTGCTTTTGTTTCATTAGAATGACAAGTAAAAGGTAACAAAATGTTGAAATACATCTTATATTGGAATTTTAAAAAATACTTTTTTAACAGAAGCATATGAACATGTCTAAGCTCAGTAAAATCTAAAATAAAAAAAAAGTAAAATAAATTTTCTAATATATATATACAAGGGCAGTGTGGTAACAGTATACTGAACTGCTAAATTGAGGGCCTGAGTTCAGGAAACCAGCTCAGTTTGGAATACGTACTGCACTGGCATGGTTTCTTCTCTCTCTTCTTAAACAGATGAATTTACCCTGGGCTCTCCATTTCCTCCCAAAGAGTTCTAGTAGGGACTTTTGTTCACTTCTGATATATAAGCAATGAAGCAAAATTTACTGGAATTCCATTTAATGAATACACTGATACCGTTGGTCCATTTAAAAAAGGATTTATAATAAATCCTCAGCAATATAAGGAAATAAATAAACAGAGTAAAATATGCTAATACAGTGTATCTGGAGGCCAGCCTCTTTCATTCTTAAAACCTTGAGCCCTGAATAAGTTAGAATAGAACTAAAATAGACTTAAGTTTTTCATAGACAACCATTTTCCCCACAATGCACTATGTGGCCTCCATCTTAAATTGTCAATAAGTGAGCATTGACAAAAAACTGATCAATGCATTTTTGAGAATTATATATAAAATGCTATTTCCACTGTCTGATGATTGGTTGATAAGTGTCATGGAGAATTTCAATGTAACATTGGATAATGTTATAGAGATCCTAAAGAGAAGGGAGACCACTATAAATGGCACTACTTTGATAAGCCTAACTATTTGGTTTTCAATTAAAATCTATTTTAACCATGGACATCTTCAGAAATTTAAAGATCTTCAACCAATTTTTAAGTAATTTGTTGGCCTTCTGTAACAACATTTAAAAAAATACAATATTGTAATTTGATGTCCATCTTAATGAATGGGGAATGAATAATGGGATGCCTGAGAAATTTTGGAAATCCTCTGCACATTTCAGTTCAGTAGATCATAAGAATAAATTCTATTTGTTTTTCTATTTAACCGAAATCTAAATTTTTGGAGAGTTTTAAAGGTTAAAAAAAACTTTAAATCAAAGTTTCTTCAAAAGGGTCATCCATACTGATTTAAGTATCTTATGAATAAAACCAAAGCATGTAAATAAGTGTTTAAGACTTACAATGGGTTTCTGAAAAGGCAGACAGTTTGAAGCTCCCTGCAACCTATTCCGAATTTCTGTGGAAAGTAAATACATTTTAAAATTTAGTTTTAAAAAGCCAAATCAAACCACCAACCTCTTTCAAATGAACTAAGACTTAGTTCAGTGGTTTTGAGAAGTAGTTAATTCAAGATTACCATTTTCCCTCTTCTAATCAGACTAGCTGTAAAACCTACTGAAAATAATCTATATTAACAACAATTTACATTTGAAACTTTTATGAGAATGACTACTAATGCCTAGACTTCCAAAATTTTAAGAAAACAATACCTTAAAAAATATTAAACTAAAAGAAATCCCCCTTAAAATTATTTAAGCTTTTTAAAAGTAAAAATATATCTTCTTTTTTTTTTGGTATGAATAGTAGGTGAATATTTTTTTTTTTTTAAAAAATGAACTAGTAAAATTTCATTTAACATTTTTGACAAAATTATCTATTGACTTCTGGTAATTAATAATCTATTTTTTAAAAAAAGGACTTGAAAGAAAAAGTTTTCAATGTACATTTTCAAAGGTAAAAGTCATATGAGTGAACTTTCACATTTGAACAAAGATGTTTCAAGCAAGCTCAGACTAGAAAAAGTTAATGCTTATTATATTTTAACAAAAAATCTAGTTGTATTAACCTGATATTCCTCTAGGGATTGATTGCATTTAGAAAAATAAATCTTAAAAAAAATAATAATATTTAAAAAAAAATTTTTTCTAAAATTTTTATTTTGACCAGTTTTGAAAAAGTTTACTTTTTCTTACCTTCCAGTTTGTCGCGATGAGCAATCAATGGAAGAGATGGGTCATGAATGACAAAGACTTTCACCACAGCCTGTCCTTCCTTGCATCTTGCTCGTGCTACCTTGAAAAATCTTGTACTTCCCAAGCTGGATGAAAAGAGAATCATTTTGAAGGGCAACTGTGATAATAAGAAAAACAGCAGCAAAAGCCTCAGAAAATGCTAAATGAGAGTACAGAAATCAAAGAAAACCTCTCTATTGCAACTGCTTTATTGCCTGTAATGTTTTATTATGACATGCCCCCTTTTGTCAAAGATTTATTTAGTCTGGCATTTGACTTGTCATGAGATACCTAATACATCCTTTCCCGTGTCATGGAAATTAAGATGTTTAACCCATTTTCAACCTGAAACTACCAAAAGAAAGTTGTTTTGATAAAATTTCTATTAGTTAATGGAAATTCTATTTAGAATGATCAAAATAGTTTACAGATGCTATTTATGATAACAGATTCTTATGAGTGCTTCAAGTAAAGAAATTAAATTTCATAATTATTTCCTTTTAGAAGATTTTACAGTTAGAGTTTAAAAAATGTTGCAAAATAAATACATAAATCTATCTATTTATTTATTTAAAATATTTTCTAGTCCTCAGAAGCAAAAGCCAAACAGCTTCAAAATGAGCACAAGAAACTAAATAAAGTACATAGAGGCATGCATACTTTAAAGTTATTACCTGATTTCAAACTCATAATCCTGCACATCAGACAGGTATTGTTCCACAGGAAGGATCTGTGATGGAGCTATTCCTGTTAGTTGATTTCCCATCCTAACAACAATCTAAAAAGAAGCAATATATTAAGCAAAAATTGTAGCTGCTGGAAATTTAGTCTATTTGTAATGTAACTCCTCCATACATACATCAACTACCAATAATTTCTATTTAGAAATTTTGAAAAAATCAGTACATCTTTTATACAATAGCACAGGTTGTATATCTGAACATATTTACATAAAATAGTAAGTCATGTTTTTTTGAAAATGAATACAAAACCAAAAAAAAACAAACTTTTACCTTTTCTTTTGTTTGTTCAATAAAAATACGAATGAGTTACGTTGTCATTTGTGAATGAATTTCTAGAAAATTAAACTAATTTCTGTTACATAAAAAGTGGCTATTTCTTTCACAAGAAGGTAACAGCAGAGTTTTCAATATGGACAAGTTAGAGTAAAATTTCTTGCATTATTTTGCTACTAAATTATCTTCTAGGTTAAAGTAAATAAGAGTTAAAACACAAACTTAAAAGTTCTTAAATTACACAAAATTGAGACAAGATAGAGAAGAAATTTCACGTATTCTTTTAAAGTCAATAAATTACAAAAAAAAAAAAAAGAGGAGGAAAATTTTGTAATTGACTAAAAGACATCCAGAATTTACCAATAACATCAAGTTGATAGAAACAAATTTTTATTTGATTGCATATTTACTGAGACTACGAAGTAGTGAACGGGGATAATTTAAAATGTGAATATCCAGTAAGGTAATTAAATAGTGAAACAGCTGACTGTGTATTAAGAACTGAATCCAATTCAAATTATTCGCCTGAAATGAAGAAAAGGGGAGTGGGAGTAAGGGGAGAGACCAGCAGCCAGCAATCTTTTCCCGACGAACTGTAGTTATTTTAACAAATCTAAGCGAAACAAAGCCAGTTGACGGCTGACTGACTACCTCCGGTCGGGTTCAGGGATCTGGGGGTCCAGCTGACGGCTGACTGACTACCTCCAGTCGAGTTCAGGGATCTGGGGGTCCAGCTGATGACAGCTAACTGACTACCTCCAGTCGAGTTCAGGGATCTGGGGGTCCAGCAGATGACAGCTAACTGACTACCTCCAGTCGAGTTCAGGGATCTGGGGGTCCAGCTGATGACAGCTAACTGACTACCTCCAGGCGAGTTCAAGGATTTGGGGATCCAGCTGACGGCTGACTAACTATCTCCGGTCGGGTTCAGGGATTTGAGGGTCCAGCTGATGACGGCTGACTAACTACCTCCAGTCGGGTTCAGGGATCTGGGGGTCCAGCTGACGGCTGACTAACTACCTCCGGTCTGGTTCAGGGATTTGAGGGTCCAGCTAATGACGGCTGACTAACTACCTCCGGTCAGGTTCAGGGATTTGAGGGTCCAGCTGATGATGGCTGACTAACTACCTCCGGTCGGGTTCAGGGATTTGAGGGTCCAGCTAATGACGGCTGAGTAACTACCTCCGGTCGGGTTCAGGGATCTGGGGGTCCAGCTGATGACAGCTAACTGACTACCTCCAGTCGAGTTCAGGGATCTGGGGGTCCAGCTGATGACAGCTAACTGACTACCTCCAGTCCAGTTCAAGGATTTGAGGGTCCAGCTGATGACGGCTGAGTAACTACCTCCGGTCGGGTTCAGGGATTTGAGGGTCCAGCTGATGATGGCTGAGTAACTACCTCCGGTCGGGTTCAGGGATTTGAGGGTCCAGCTGATGATGGCTGAGTAACTACCTCCGGTCGGGTTCAGGGATTTGAGGGTCCAGCTAATGACGGCTGACTAACTACCTCCGGTCGGGTTCAGGGATTTGAGGGTCCATGCCATGATTTAAAAACAGAGGCCAGAGGGACGACCTAAGATGGTGAAGTGAATCTCGATGAGCATACAGTCTTGTTCAGACCATGGGTGAATCAAGCCCGTGATAACTGAAAGAAGAAAACTGTCTTGAAATAATAACTTGGCACAACACGGACAGAACTCCTCCGTTCGCGCTGCAAATAGGTGAATTTAAGATCAGAATCTTAACTTTGAAAGGTAGAAATAGGAGCTGACTTACACCAATAGCACTGACGAGTTACTTCCCCTTCGCATAATCTCTAAACAAAAGCTGTTCTGAAGAAATCCCACCCCCTTTTTTTTCTTCAAATAATATAAAACAAACGAATTGAATAGAAATGGTAAAAATAAAATAAAATGCAAAAGCGATCGCGTAAGAGATAATCGTATCAAAGCCAAAAGCGAAATTTTTTGATACGTGAAGTAAAGCCGTGGTGTCTGAGCTATTGAGGATTGCAACATGGCTGCCGCTGCTGCCACGAGCTGCGCTGAAATTCTCAACAGTTCCTTTCCTACAATAGCGTCTGAAATTTCTCAGTATATCACGGGTGAGTTGTGCTGTGGAAGAAAACCCGGGACGGGGCGGCGAGTATCCGCGTAACTTGCTTCGAGTTGAATTGGAAACTCTGCTGCTCTTATCTTTTGGCTTCTCTTTTTTAATCTTCGTCGGAAACGCGGGGTATCGTCTGCTGCTGTCGGTCGGTATGGTACAGTCCGACCACCAGTGGCAGACTTGTTCAGCTTCAGAGCGAAATAAGCCGTCTGCAGGTCCATCCCTACAGGTCCGTCCGTCCGTCCTCGCCTGCTGGTTTATTCACCTTGGTGCTGACAGTACAGAAATTACCGTGCGGATTGCGGCTCTGCACTGGTTTGCTAGCTCCCTTTACACTGGTCTCTTGGTTAGTACGCGTTTACTGATAACCATTATCACCATGGACACACACAGATTAAAGCTAATCTTTGAAGAATTGTGGCTTAAACTCCTGAGCCGAAGGTTTACGTGGCTTCAGAGGTTGGCAGCTGGTTAGGGTTGCTGTCTTCTCAGCTGCTGCTACATGACGGCTGCCTTAGTCACAAGTTCAAAACCGTGGAGAAACTGGGATTACACTGGGTCTACATGAGATACCTAATACATCCTTAATGTGAGGGTAGTGGAGAGCAGATGACTGGGGAAGGTAGTCACAAGTTCAAAACCGTGGAGAAACTGGGATTACACTGGGTCTACATGAGATACCTATTACATCCTTAATGTGAGGGTAGTGGAGAGCAGATGACTGGGGAAGGTAGTCACAAGTTCAAAACCGTGGAGAATCTGGGATTACACTGGGTCTACATGAGATACCTAATACATCCTTAATGTGAGGGTAGTGGAGAGCAGATGACTGGGGAAGGTAGTCACAAGTTCAAAACCGTGGAGAATCTGGGATTACACTGGGTCTACATGAGATACCTAATACATCCTTAATGTGAGGGTAGTGGAGAGCAGATGACTGGGGAAGGAATCTGAATTTCAAATAATGTTACCTGTGTTTCACAGTGATGTGTGTGTGTGTATATATATAATTTATTTTTTAAAGGTATTATTGAAGATGGATCTGATGATTTTGAAAAAATGGAAGACCTGTATGAAGTCATTGGAGATTTTTTACAGGGTGCTGACAACAACAAAACTGAAGATGATGTGATTGACATCTGTGAGCAGCTCTATGGCATCATGAAAGGGTAGGCAACCATGGAATTTTAGAAACAGTTGTTGGCATTGTTTTGAACAGCCGGATTAATTTTAATTCTCTCCAGTAAATAGACAAAAATTAAAAGTTTTTATGCAGAACTTTGGAATGACAAACTGCAATGAATCCAGGTGATTACAAGAGTTTTGTATATTAAAAAAAATATCGTCACAGGATTTTCTCATTTAAATTTTTAAAAAAATTAAGATGTAAAGAAAAATAAAGGGCAAATCTAACAGGATTTTTACGTTTCTAAATGATCTATGCATTTCAACAAGTGATACTAGATTTATTTGCCAAAGCATCTGTATGAGATTATTTAATTACTTTTTGTTATTTGATAATCTGTGATAAGTAATTTTGTATTAATCAACTTGCTAACATAACCATAAAAGACATGTAAATCAACATTGAGGAATCCAAGTCTGTGAGGATTATCGCATAGAAAGAAGCTACAATAACATTTTTTGGAATAGTCTTAGAAAAGGGCCAGCAATTTGTATATATATATTGCAGCATTGTGAGCAAAACAGGAGGGACATATGAAGATATTAAAGCTGAAATTATGAAAGCCAGACAGACTCAAGAATTATGAAGTTTTATCTGGAAGAAAAAATCCTCATTAGTCAAACCAGAATGAATATTTAACCTTAATGTAAAATTCTGCTTCATTATATGGGGCAGAAACCTGGAGGAATGCCAAAACCTATCTAAATTTGAATTTTACACAAATTGTTGCCTCAAATAACTCCTTAGCATTAGATAGAAGATATAAACAGCGAGCCATGGAAAAAGACAAAACTGAAAGGAAAAGTCGAGGAAATCAAAGCAAAAATGGGAATGGCTTGTTTTGCACATGATAAAAAGATCAAAATAATGTAATAGTAAGCACTAGATTAGAATATTCAAGTGAAGAGGAAATGAAAATTGAGAGATGACAAAGATGACAAAAGCAGAGCTAAAAGCCATTGGAATATCATGGTGGGAAGTGAAGATGATAACACAGTATTGTCAAAGAGGGAGCATTTTAGTGTAGAAACCAAATCATGTTAAAATTGTGGATTTAGTGTTTCTTTATGTTTATAGTGACATTAAGCTAAAATGGCAGCTCATCATGCAAACTTTTTGAAATGATTGGAAAGAACCAAAAAATTCTTAATTGTTTGTTGTTTTTTAATTCTTGATATTAAATATAGTTTACTATAGTATAATAATATGCAGATTATGTTTTTACTTAATAGTGTTCTTTTCTTTAAAAAGTTGTATATTTATTACTTATCTCAATGAATTAGATAAACTTTGATTTCTAAGCACACTGAAATATTGTTGTTTAATGTTGATGCCTAAACATTTTTCATGTTGTATGCAATGTTAAACCTATAGGATGACCTTTGTGAAAGTGGCTGAGTACTCTTTATGAAGAATTTATAGTAGGTTCAGTACATCTAACTGTGTCTCTCTCTCTCAAAATTCTAACTTTCTAAAGTTTATGACTGCAAGTGTAGGTGCTAGTAATCAACATATGAGATTATCATTTTTTGTTGTTTTTTTTTAAAATGTATATCCTGTTAGAAGATTCTATTTTAATACTGCACACTATATTTTTTATTCACCATTCAAAATTTCTTTTGTTCCTAAATAACATCAGAGCAAATAAAGTACAAACAAGTCCCTGAAAATATTATAAATTAAAAAAAAAGAAGACTGAACAGAATCTAATGCATTCACACACACCTTTGAAACCTTAAGAATAGTAACTATTGGTAGACTGAACTTTCTTACCTATTCATAAATATTTTTTAGTGAACCCTGTCTGACTTTCAAGGTCTAAGGACATCTCACAAGAGACAGCTAGGAAGGAATAGTTACTAGGGTATGGTTAGGGGCTCTTAAGCAATTGGTCAAGTTTAAACCAATCAAGTTATTTGTGGAACCTCCAATATATGTACCAGAAAGTCCCTATTGGAACTCTTCACTTTCAGATATAGGAGGAGACTGGAGTGCCCAGTTGGTGAATAATACAGAAGAAACCATGTAGGGAGGTACACCAAAAAGAGCTTGTCCAAACTGGTATTTCAGTTATGGCTCTCAACCTAGCAGTTCAGTAGACGACTGCTGGCTACCCATAATCACTTTTTTTTTTTTACCATATTAAAGTGAGACATAGGAGCACTTATATGTAGAAATCATTGTTATTTATATGTTGGAAAGAACTGGTGATTGCTTAATTGTAAGATTGGTGATTCCAGATATGGTGACCTTGAATGTTTTTATTTTAAAGTCTCTCTACATTAATAAGGTCTTGTTATTTGTAGAATTGAATGCATCTGAAATAGAAAAACACTCTTCTGAATATTTTTTAAAAAAATTTTTTTTCTTGACTCCCTCCTTATTTTGTGTTTACTGAATTGTAGTTTTTAAAACAAAAATAAATACCATATCCCCAGGAGTATAAGTCCACTCCCTTTTCACAGTTTAAAGCAATTTTAGGAATGACAGTTTTAAGAAACTATGCTATTTATTTAGTTACAAATGCTGATTTTTCAAGTAACATTATTTTGAATGTTAATTTATCTCATTTTGCTGGTTATGAAAGCTAATCCTGCATAAATAAAAATAATGCGAAAAATATATGTAACTGGTTTATAATTTTTTTTTTTTTCGGCACAGTATTCTTTTTTGGTTCTAATATTAAACACATTTGGTATAATTTCTTTTGATTTTAGCTCTACAGCCACCAAGTCTCAGTGATAATCATATGTTTTATGTGATCAGTAGTAGGTAAAGAAAAGTATAAGAAAAACTAAGGTATGGAGAGTTTCTACCTTACAATGTCAATAAAACCAAAAACACAAAAGTGAAATTTAAAAAGTGTCCATTTACAATTCTAGGTGATTTATTTAGCAGTAGAATTCATGTTAAAAAATCCAATAATATTGGCAAAATTAATACAGTTACACAATATCACAGCAAGCTTTCTCATGACTACTGAGTTGTTTAAAACTTTTCCTAAAATCTAATGGTTTCATACATTCAAATTTCCATTTTCTAATTAAATTATAATTTTTGTTTTGCATATTAAAAATATTTTATTCATTGATGTCTGTCATAAAATTTAGCTTCCTGACAAATTCCCTGGGTTGGGGGGTTGGCTTATACTCCAGAGGACTAAGTCATGTACATAACTATAAGCTTTTAGCTTTTATAGCTTGAAATACAAGAAATTTATTTTTAAAAAATTTTTAAAGGGTGTAATCACATTTCTAATAATGGGTATTTAAACCGAAACACTCTTGTGTTGGATAGGGTACAGTCTACAACTACAGTACATAACAAGGTTTTAAATGCTCCTGTCCACCTGGGCTCCCTGGCAGAGAACATGGTTGAGAAAATGGAAGAGAATAACAGTATATGGATAACTAAGCGGGAGTCTATTAAGGTTGGTGCAACATATTGGTATCATGGCGCATGTAACTTTCACAATGTGTATTCATCATTATGGAGATGTGAAACAACAACAGAATATCCTTTTATTAGCTTGACATTTTGGCACGTTAAATTTTCAAGGGATGATGACCGTGTTAAACTTTAATGGATTAACTTCTGCTTGCTGCAGTGTGAACCAGCAAAACTATTACTTAATTTATCTTCACTAAAAATATATATGAATATTTTACAGTATATTTTGTTTTTTCTCTCCTAAGCAATATTTTATGATATTATGTTGGTTTGTGTGCATCATGTTCAAAATGGATACATCTGTAGCAACAGAAAAAATATTTAAAAAAAAACTTGGTCAACTTTTTGACATTTTGCTGTTTTCTTACTGTCTTTTCAGCAAATTGATTTGAGAAAACTGGAAAAGGCTGAAGCCAAAAATCAGAAAAAGCAAGAGAAGAGAGCAACTCAGATTAGCATCAAACCACAGTTCATTGAGTGAGTATATATATAATCGTAAAATTCAAAGCCAATTTGTTTGGGTAGTGTTAATTTGTTATGTCTTGGCTTTCCCTAAGGGTATCGATAATACTAAAAAAAAAATTATTTAGTGTGAGGAAATGCAATTTTATTTGTATGGATTAATTTTATTTTTGGATTTTTTATGTTTATCAGATTTGTACTTTTTATTTATTGGCGTTAACCTTTATAGAAAGGACCATCTGTAAATAAACTCGACAGTCCATAGTTTACAATATTAAGCTGAACTGAACTTGCATTATGTTATAAAAGATGCATTTGAATATTTCTGTATATACTCTTCATGTAACTAACTTATTTATTAGCAAAAAAAGAAAAAAAACAGCTTAGTGTTAACCACAAAGTGGTAAATTTTGCTGCTTATGTTGTTTTCTTTCTGTATGAACCCCTAACATGAAATATATACACGATGTCCACTTGTAAACCAAGTTGTACTCAGAAATGAAAATTTTGATGATACACAAAGATTAACTGAATTTTGAAAAAATAAAGAAATCATAAATAAAAAAAATTATTTCAGGCATTTATACGATAATATCCTGTGGTATTGAAATATGATGATTTTAATGAAGCTATAACCTGCTTAACAAGTTACTGAGAAACAAAAAAACAGTTGCTCTTAGTTTAGACTGACTGCTCATCTTCATCACAAGCATTCTACTGATTTTGTGATTTCTGTGAATTCATTGTGTGTGTGTGTGTGTGTGTGTGTGCGTGTGCGTGCGTGCGTGTTTGCAGAGTCTTATAATATCAGATTCAGGTAGATTGATGCATATCATTTCTAACCTTTGATCAAAAATAAAAATTCTATTGACAGTAGTAGTTGGGTCTAACTTAAAAAAAAAATAAAGAGATTACTTGCAGTAATTCTGATCAGAATTTGTTATTTGTGTCGTGTATGCTTTATACTGCTTATTGGGATTAATGCTTGTTGTATTTTCCATCTCCAGAATGACAGACTCAGCATCAGCCTCACAACAAATAAACAGGAAAGACAATAAAATGAACTCTGGATCCAGCAAGTCGTATGATGTCTGGATAGAAAACTTTGATATTTCTTATGGAGACAGGTAAGCCAGTGTACTAGACTGCTGATACAGCTTAAAAATTCAGAGTTCCCTTAAAATGAAAAGTTTCTATCATACAAATATTTTAGTTTTTTTTTTTTTTTTTAATTACCACTGGTATAAGTTGTCTGAAGGTCCAGCTTACTGTTTCTGGCTACTTTCTTTGTGGGTTTTTAAAAAAAATATAAAGTATTTTGTACAAACTTTATAGTTTTATGAAGTAGTGTTTTAAAAATTAAAATGCCTTGCTGTGTTGTTTTATTCAATGAATAAGAATGATATTTTTTAATGGTAAAAATGTATGTTAGACTGAGATGCCAAAAATCAAAGTAAATTAACTAAGTGAAAATCAGATTAATAGCACTTACATATTCCAGATTTTTCATTGTACACCAGATAGAAGTAATTTGTATTTCATCTTTAATGACTAAAATAAGAAGCAAAATGGCCAGTTTTACATAATATTTACATCAAACATTAGTAGACACCATCCAAAGATGGTGTTTTGGTTCCCCATTATTTATTAAAGGTAAAGTACAGGTTGCTTTTCAGCCAGTTGTATAGAGACAACAACCATTAACTCAGTGTTCAGTTGCAGACTTTGTAAAGAATGGGCCTGCATTATAACAATACAGTTAGAACTACTATTTATGACTTTTCCCACCATTCGTTTGAATTTTCTTGATTTGTTTTTACAGTATTTGTTTTACAATAGCCATCCCAGTTTTTTTTTTTTTTTTTCTGAAGAAAAAAAAAATCGGTTGCAAATAATTATAATTGATAGGTCACTACTAACGGGCACTGATATGCACCTGATTTTTGGTCGGAGATATGGACTAGTTGGAAGAAATGGACTTGGCAAAACCACTTTATTACGGATGATATCTAGGTGAGATAAATATGCATTTGCATAGTATTTGTTTGCTTAACTGTCTCTAAAACAAAAATTATTTTAAAAGAAAATTTTCTGAAGACAGAACTTGGTAAAATGAACTAAGATGTTGGTGTCCAGTGTCAGAACCATTGTGATTTGGTAATTTGAAACAAGACTCAACTTTGGTAAGAACAAGAAAGATAAATCTGTGGTATAATTTCTATAACAAAAAAAATTTTCAGAATTTTTGAAGTGATTAGGAATGGATCTTATTATTTCTATTTTAAATTTGAAACTATTTTAATGCACAATAAAGGAGAGTAGTATAATTCAGATTAACAAAATAATAGCTTATTTGTTTGTTTACAGTTTTTAAAACTTTGTATTCTGAAATAGACGGAAAGGAGAAGTTTAAAATATAACCCACAAATGTAATTTTTGCTCAGTTTGTTAATACATTGTTTGCACTGTTCAGTTCTCAGCTGAAGATCCCTTCCCACATTCGCATGCTCCATGTTGAGCAGGAGGTGGTGGGAGATGACACACTAGGCCTGGAAAGTGTGCTCCAGTGCGATACAAAGCGGGAGAGCTTGCTGAGAGAGGAAAGGGAGATAACAGCCATGTTGCAGTCACTCACAAAGTAAGGCAAGCTATGTGTATCCAAACTTTTCTAATGTTAAACTAGTCAATATTACTTGAAGTGTAAGAGTTTTTGTCTCTTGGAACCACCCAGAGAGGTGGTGATTTGTTAATGCACTAGTGCACATTCCACCACAGACTAATCTATAATCAGCAATGAATTACTAGTCCTTAAAGCCTCTTATTTACAAACAAAAACAAAATCCCTTTTTTCCTCACCCTCTTGTTTTTATTCTTTGTTTCCTGTTAATTAGGTAATTAACTCATGGGCAGTTAGGCTTTTGACTCTCTCTTCAAATGCATTTACAATTTATTGTAGTTGTGAAACAATGGAAACAGATCTTTCTGGTCAGCTGCATGAAGTCTACCAGCAGCTTGAAGCCATTGAAGCTGACAAAGCTCCAGCCAAGGCAGCTGTGATTTTGGCTGGTCTAGGATTTACTCCCCAAATGCAGAAATCCCCAACCAGGTAGTTGCTGCCTTCTGCAGGATTATACGAGGTCTGTTGAAAAAGTATCCGACTTTATTTTTTCCCATGAGAAGTAATGACGTTAGGGAGGCAAAAGTGTGCATAGTGGAGCCAAATGCGTGGTTTTTTGGTGGGCTTACTGGATGCATCAGTTGCTGGCAGGCAGCCAGCGTATGAGGTGCTGTACCACTTGTCGCATCTTCATTTCGCCCATGATGACGGAATGTGTGGAGCAATGATCTTGCATCAAGTTTTGCCAAAAGCTTGGAGATACCCAAGCGGAAACAATTCACAAAATTCAACAGGCTTTTGGTGACAATGGCATGGGTGTTACCCAAATTAAAGAATGGTACAACAGGTTCAAAGATGGCCGCACATCGGTGAAGAGTGACCAGTGTTCTGGGAGGCTGTCAACAAACCGCATTGCAGTTGTTATCGAGAAAGTACGGACCTTGATAATGGTGGATCGTTGTTTGATGGTGCAGGAAATTGGTGATGAGGTTGGGATCAGTAAAGATTCTGCACATGCAATTTTAAAGGAGTATTTGGGCTTGTGCAGAGTGGCAGCGAAATTTATGCCCAAGCTGCTTTCTCAGGAACAACAACAACAACTTCGTCTTAAGGTTGTGCAGGAGCTGCTAGATACTGCCAACAGGGATCCTGAGTTCCAGAATACCATGATAACTGGAGATGAGATGTGGGTGTATGGGTACGACCCAGAAACCAAAGCTCAGTCTTCACAGTGGAAGCACCCAATGTCATCAAGGTGATGCTGACTGTTTTCTTCGACTACCGAGGCGTTGTGCATCACAAATATGCACCAGAAGGACAAACAGTTACAAAGGAGTACTATCAGGAAGTCCTCCGACATCTTTGTGATGCAGTTTGGTGCAAGAGACCGGATCTGTGGGCCTCACAAAACTGTCAGCTGCATCATGACAACTCCCCGGCTCATTCATCGCAGCTGATCCAAGGTTTCTTGGCAAAGAAAGACATTTCACTCATTTGCCAGGCTCCGTACTCTCCAGACATAACTCCTCCTGACTTCTGGTTTTTCCAAAAAATGAAGACGCCACTGAAAGGCTCCCGTTTTGAGAGCCGAGAGGACATCATGCAGAAAGCGACGGCAGAGCTGAGAGCCATTCTGGAAGAAGCATTCCAGACGTGCTTCGAACAGTGGAAGGATCGCTAGGTTAAGTGTGTGGAGGCACAAGAGGCCTACTTAGAAGGGGATTAGCAATTGAACCCCACCAAGTACGTAATTTTTTTCCCCAGCCTAAGGTGAGATTTTTTCGAAAGACCTCGTATTATTTGCAGAATGAAGTGAGATGAAAATATGTAGCATTGTGTGTGTGTTTTCCATGTGTGCTTGCTACTGTTTGTTTGATATTTGAATTAACTCTTTACCTTTAAATTCTTAAAGGAATAAAAGTGCTTATTTTCAGAGATGATTAGGGTTAAACAAAAAGCATATGTTCTGTTTCAGAATTCTATTATCTGAAGGTGATGAATGTTAAGAGATAGCAAAACTTATGGATGGATGTCAGATGTAGAAGTGTTTTAATTATACAGTTGGCCTGTTTGAACAATTTTCTGCTGTTATTTCTAACAGGAATTTTTCTGGAGGCTGGAGAATGAGGCTAGCATTGGCCAGAGCTCTCTTTTCAAAGTAAGTTTTCATTATCTTTTAACTTTCAGCTTCATCTCTAAATATCTTATAATACACTAGCATCATTTAAGATTTTAAAATTTTTTTAACCCTTTTGGTACTTAATTAAATTTTGGTCTGGAAAGTTTCAGTTGTCCACCAAAAAATGAAATTAGGAATTTGATCAGAGAAGTTGTGGAGCTTTCAAAGATGTGAGGGTATTTCCACTTATCGCGATAGAGGGAGAAATTTTTTTGAATCTGTGGGATAAATCTGCTTTCAGCATCAAATAGCTATAAATGTCAAAGTGGGCATATCTGCTTTCAGCTTCGTAATGGTTAAATTGCTGGATATGCTTTTATAGATGTTTAGCAAAGATGATGTCTTGGTTACTGCAAGATTTAAAGTTTCATGTAATTATAAATTTTAAATGCAATTTGCATATGAAAAGTGTCTGGTAATAGATTGAATAGTATTATCAAAAGTTATGGGAATTTTTATTGTATAGTTATTTGAAGTTAGGTTTAGTAGGTATAAATGTAAATGTTAGTTGAGAGGCTTGAGATGTTATGAATGAACAAGCAATTTAATATTTTTAAAGTATACGTAGTCATCTTGAGTAACTGAAAATCTAATTTTTTCTTCCTTTTTCTCATTGCAGACCAGATCTTCTTTTACTTGATGGTAAATAACTTTTTTTTTTTTTTCTTCCTCATTTCTTCTACATGGCAAGCTGTAGTCAGACATTGAAGATGCTGCATTGCTTCTTGTAGGTTTTCCTTGTTCTCCTATTTGCAAGACCAATGAAAATGATGTTTTGCATTCAGGTCTCTGTTTGCCCCTTGTAGCTGAAGATGGATAGTCACAAATTACATGCAAGGAGTTCACTAAAGATCAGATTGATATAGTTAGTCATAGGGCCATTAAGTTATTAAGGAGTCTTCTGCAGAATATTTAAATCATTACAAACCAACTTAGGGGTAAAGTTACATGATATACTTGATCTTCATCCTTATGTGGATTAACAGATTATTTTTTGTATGGCTGCCATTGGAACCTTGTAGGCTTGTTGAATATGGGAAAATGCTGGCAGTTTTCATCTCAGCTTCATCAGAATAAGTTTCTCTCAGATAGGACTTGTTTGAATGCATTGTTAGGCATTTTGCATATTTTTACCTTTTTCTAAATTTATTTGAAGTTTTTTGTTTTTTTTTTGCATTTGCAAATCAAAAAATTTGAGATATTCACCAAAAGCTTAGAAACAATACAGAGAGCATTTAACCGTACATGGTTAGGGAGCATTCCAAGTTTTAAAGTATTTAAATGAAAAAAACAAAGTTCTGGCTGCCAGAAAATGATAAATACCTTAAAATTCCATCCTTGGGAAAGTGTACCAGAAAATACACAAAATCCATATTTTCTCCAGCTACATGTTTCCTGTTTCTATTCTAATGTAGCAGTTGAGTATCTGTTTAAGAATTAACTTATACTATGAGCAAAAATGAAAAATTAGAAATTTATTTATTTTATTTTTTGTCTCCAAAAATCAAACTACTAATAAACTGGCCCCCCCCACAAAAAGACGACAACTACAACAGAAATCAATGACTAAATTAGTGCTAATCCTGTGATCAAATAATTGTTGATAATTTTTTTGTTTTACCTGCGAAATTTGGTCTTTGTTCATTTTAAAATGTTTTAATGGGGTCTCCTTATTTCTGCATTTTGGCACTTGTTTACTGCTGCCATCACTGTTTGTGTTTACAAGTATTGACAAAGTTCATAAATGGAAAACTTCATTTGCAGTGGGCAGTATGCTTATCCTTTATTCTTGGTGATTTGAGCTGACAATTGGTTAAAAAAAATACAACATCCAGAGAGAACTAACTTGGTGACTGGCTGAAGTCACTAAAAATAACAAACAACAACAATATTCATTGGAAATGAAGTCTAAAGAGAGACAGAGCTGACCAGTCCTACAGTAAATCTTGATGACAACTGGGAATAATTACCAAAGCACAAGTTTAGAAATTGAAGCTAATACTAAGGTTTAGCATGAAACTTAATTCTTTTCTTCTATTATAATCTATGGATTTAGAACAATTTTCCAGGCTGCATTCATTTCTATGACTTAAACAGGAGAGTTTAAAGAAATCGCCCTAGACCTTGATGTTTACAATGGCTAGTAATTTGTTTTTGAAAAAGTCTTTGATTGATGAGATGTATTGATAGAATCTGCAGTATGCTTCAGTAGCTTAGAGAGGTACCTTTATACTGTTATTTTTTTTTTGTTTTTATTTGAATTTCAGAACCGACAAACATGTTGGACATGAAGGCTATAATCTGGCTTGAGAATTATCTACAGGTATGGTCAGTTATTTAATATCTTGCTTGATAAAATGTTGTCAGTTCAAAATTTTGAAAGAAAGTTAAAATGTCAACTCTGGTGGTTTAATTTTTTTTTTTTTTTAGAATTGAAAAATATAGACTGCTGCATATCACTCTTATTATTATAGATTTTTTTTAATGATTGCTACACAATTTTATATATTCTAGATTCATTACATGTAAACTAAATTGTTTCAAGCATTTTTTTAAATTTTAATTTTGATAATTACGGCCTACAGCTAAAAAAAATATAGAAAAAACGTATCTCAAAATATTGGAATATTTAATTTCAATTTTGAGTAAATCACTATTTATGCAGCATAAATACCATGAATCTCTCAGTCTGGTTCGGTACACACAACCACAATCATGGGGAAGACTGCTGACTTGACAGTTGTCCAGAAGAGAGACATGCCATGCCATGCCACATTGATTGAGTGATTCGTGCGAAAGGAGCCCTGACCAAGTATTGAGTGCATAAATGAACATATTCAACATTTCTATATTATAAATCTTTTTTTTTTATTGATCTTTGAAATATTCCAATATTTTGAGATACATTTTTTCTATTTTTTTTAATTAGTCTACAGCTATTTCACTTTCTGAAATAACTGACAAAAATTATTGAACTCTTCCACAATATTCTAATTTTTTGAGATGCACCTGTACATTTCTTCTTATTCGTTTAGTTTGATTTGTAAGTGTATTAAAATATATGCTGTTTTTTGAAGGCTGTTCTGTATAATACATGTTTTTAGATTAATTTTTTCATTAGTTCTCAAAACCTAGCTTTATTTGTTGTCTTTCAGTACATTTAAATTTGTTTTCACATTTAATTCTCTCTCTTAGACTTGGCCTACTACAATTCTAGTTGTGTCCCATGATCGTCAGTTTTTGAATGCTGTGGCTACAGATATCTTGCATCTACACTCACAGAGATTAGACACTTACCGAGGTAACTATGAAGCCTTTCACAAAACGAGAGAGGAAAGGATGAAAAATCAGCAGAAAGAATATGAAGCACAACAGCAATACAGAGAGCATATACAGGTATTGAATAAGTAATCAGTGATGCAGAGGGGGGTTAAAGGTCAGATCATTTTTTTCCATGATTGATAAAGCCCTAAAAGCTTTAAAAAGTGAAGTCAGAAATGTTTTGATGCTTCTAGTAAAATGTTTCTCTTCGTAATCAGTGAATTAATTTAATTTAATTAACAGGTCATGGTGTTGATACTAATTTTCATGTATTATTTTACAATATATGATTAAAACAATTTTTTAAAAAATGAACAAGTAATTAAAATAAGATTTTATTACTTGTTTGGTAAATTACCTATATTTTAAAGTGAATTATTAACTAAAGAATGGCACGTATGGAAATGATTTATTATTTAATAAACCACCATCTTTTAATGTAAGAAAATTTACATAAATGAAATAATTGGCTTTAATTTGATGGATCTTGAGCTACACACACACACACACACACACACACACACACACAAAAGTAAAGTTCCCCCTCAGTCTTATTGCTGTGCATCATTTGGCTTATAGTTGTGCATAAAGTATGTGGTTATTATTTTGGTTGATTTCTTGCTTTGGGTGTTTCTTATGTTCTCATATCATAGCACCACCTTCTGCAGGTTCTCCTGTTTGTCAAAGCATGCCTCCTTTTACTTTCAGGTGTTTATTGACAGATTTAGGTACAATGCTAACAGGGCATCTCAAGTCCAGAGTAAATTGAAGCTGTTGGAAAAATTGTAAGTAAGATCTACAATGGTGGCCATTATTATTACATTGCCTAGTTTTTTTATGTTTAATTATACCCTGACTAATGAAATGTTTAAGCATGTTTTGTTTTTTTATTTATCATTCATGTATTTTTTTAGTCAAAACATTATTACAAACTGAATTTATTGAAATTTACTCCATATCACAAGACTTTCATTGATTTCTTGTAAACATTAAGGATACTTACCATACAGTCTATTTTTACATTAATGAACACAATATTCTGTTTAGCAACATAAAAGGATGCTATAATTTTGGGTCACCACTGTATATCTAATCTATATATTTAGCTTATTTTTTTTAAAGATGTAAACATTTTTTTAGACTACAAATTTAAATCTTGATATTTTGAAATTTTAAATATATTTTTAAAATAATTTTTCAAATTTCTTTTTAATACAGCTTTTATATCTTTATATAATAGTTTATTCTATGTAAGTAAACATATGGGTGGACTTTCCTTAGGTTATGTTGGCTTCCTTCCATATGAAGGGATTCTTTGCTGGAACAAGTTTGGTATTTGTGTGTATATTTCTGTTGACCAAGCCTTGTTTATCCACCTGAGCCTTATGTACAATGTTTGTGATATATATAATTAGCATACTTTACTTGGGTCTTTCTAATATTTGCTGAATAATGTTCCATTTTTTGTTTTTGTTTTTTTTTTAAGACCAGAATTGAAACCTGTTGAAAAAGAAACAGAAGTAACACTAAAGTAAGTTTTTGAAAACTTGATTGTTGATAGAGGAAATATCTGCTACCACCAACAAAATACATATAGTTACATGACTTAAAAACCCATACATTTAAAAAGAAAGTAATTTTCAAACATCTCAAACATGACTTAAATCAAAAGATCCTCCTTGATGCTTAATGAATTATATTATTGATGTGTCTGTCCACAATTACATCCTCGTTTTGTGAATAAACCTAGTGGAGAATTGTTAGCATGTAGAAGGTAACTTTCCAAAACTTTTGTAAATAAGAAGCTATCCAATAAAACTTGTCTCTAACTGGTTTAAACATCAATAGATGTAACCAGTTTTATTTTCTTCTGTGCTGATGTGTTAGTAGCAGTCAGTATTACATGAGAACTTAAAAATAAAAAAAATGTATTCAAGTGCAACTTTGCTGTTTTATGCATAGAAAAATAATTTTGTTATGTTGAGGACTGAATAGAAGATGAAAAAGATAAATCTTGATAGCTATGAAGTTTTCAGTCAAAAAAAGAAGAAATGTAGATAAATGTAAAGCTACAAATTACCCTTGTCTGATGTGTGCTAAGATCACTTTATGTTGACATTAGTTTTTTGGCAGAATTTGAACTATAACAGACAAAATGCTGTTAGGAAAAACATTGCATCTAGTGAACTATTAAGTAGATAACACTGAATATGTAATTTATACAAAATGGATAATTTGTATAATTTCAGGGACTAAGAGTTTGAAATTTCTTTTCTGTAAAAAATATATCTTCAATTTTCTTAAAGTATGTTTTTGAAAATGTTATTAGTAACTTTAAAACTTAATTTTTATTTTTAGGTTGTTACGAAAGTTTTGCCGGTATATTATGTTAATTTGGGGTTCATTTTTTGCATGCTTGTGAAGGTGTACAGATAAGTTATACAGTCGACCCCTGCGTAATCGCAGTTCGGCATTCGTGGCCCCGGTTATTCGAGGAATTTTCCTTAGAACCTAACTAATAATTGTTCGTGGAAACCCCCGCATATTCGTGGAATCACAAATATCTTCCACAATTTTTTTATGGCTTTTTTCGTGGCAATATATATTTTTTCATGCTTTTTAACGCTACATTATTATAACAATATAATTTACTAATTTTGTAATATAAATACTAACGTAAAATTGGCAAAATATCAATATAAAATAAATGCTATTAGTTGGAGGTTTGAAAGTAGCCAATCCGAGAGCGTCATTCATTTCTCCTTGCTGCTGATTGGCTGCTGCCCACCTTGTGCTGTCTCAGGCAGATGCAGCCCCGCATCATCCCGGTTTACTGCGTGTAGCTATCTCGATTGTTTCTCTGAGTGTTGTATTTTTTATTAAATTATTATTATATATTTGTTTATATTTTTTTTTATTATATTTTGTTATATTTTGACATTTATAGGCATTTTTATGGACCACGTCCAATATTCGCGGTTTTTCACTCTTCGAGGGTGCTCTAGGAACGTAACCCCCGCGAATACCGGGGGACAGCTGTATATTGTTTTGTAGCCTGTGCTTTGGCATACACTACGCAAAACCTACCTATTTAATGATCATAAAACGGATATCTGTTTCAGGGTTCTGAGTGAAGCTTGGATAGAAATGTTTTTTGTGCCATGTTGCTTCATGAGTTCAGACTAGGCCACAAAGCGTGTGAGGCAACTTGTAACATTAAGCAAATGTAGGGTGAGGACACAGAAAATGAGCACACAGTACAACGATGGTTTGCAAAGTTTTGATCAGGAGATGTGAGCCTTGAAGATAAGGAAGGTGGCAGACGTCCTAACTGTGATGACAATTGTCTGAAAGCTTTAGTTGAAGCCAATCCAATAAAATCGGTGCAAGAAATTGCTGGAGAGCTTGATGTAAGCACCGTTTCCCTGCATCTTGATGCAATCAGCATTGACTGGTGGGTGCCTCATGAGTTGAATGAACAACAACAAAATCATCAATTGGAGATCTGCTCTTTGCTTGTCATGAGAACAAAAACAGCCCATTTCTTGACCAAATCATTATGTGTGATGAAAAATGGATCCTTTACAACAATCGAAAACGATCAGCATAGTGGCTTGACAGAGACAAGGCACCTAATCACATTACAAAACCCAGCTTCCACCCAAAGAAGGTCATGGTCACTGTCTGGTGGACTGCAACTGGTGTCATCCACTATAACTTCTTGCAACTAAAACCATCGCAGCTGAAAGATGATGTTGTGAATTAAATGTTGTTCATCAGAAACTCTCTCAACGACAGCCAGCATTGGTGAATCGAAGAGGCCCAATCCTTCTCCACAACAATGCTCGTCCTCATGTTGCAAAAGTGACTCTTCAGAAATTGAATACGTTGGGGTACAAAGTTTTCCCTCACCCAGCCTATTCGCCAGACCTAAAAATCTCGACAGCTTCCTCCTCATGAAATCCAACCAAGCAGCAGCTGAAACTGCCAACAGTTTATTGTCTCCAGAAATCCAGATATTTTTCAAAATGGTACAAATGCGTTTGTAACTCGTTGGCAGAAGTGTATTGGTTGTAATGGAACTTACTTTGATTAATAAACTTCACATTCAGCAACAACATGAAGTATCATTGTTGCAGTAAAAAAGCTGACAAAACTTGTAGCCACCTAATGCTTTTTTGGAAATTAATTTTTATATTTTCATAAGATGAAAACTGAAAGTTGGATACTACTATTTTTGAAAATACCCCATATATTATGAAGCACAAGAGGGGAATAACACTCTTGTTTTGTTTTTTTTTTTAGGTTTGAGGAGTGTGCTAAATTATCTCCTCCCATCTTGCAGCTTGATGAGCTACAATTTTACTATGTGGAGGAAAAGCCAATCTTCACAAACATCTGTGTTAGTGCTAGCATGGAGTCTAGGATATGCATTGTAAGTTTCACAAACACCTTGTAGACATTCCAGAAAAGTTGTAGAAGTTAAGAGTGGTCATTGTCCAGACTTCTCTATAATATTATTAATATAGGATACATTGTTTTCTTGAGACTTTATTATTACATTTATTTTAATTTCAAGGTGAGTATAGCATTTTGGAATGATTTTCACCCATAATTCTTAATTTTTTAGAATTTTTTTTCATAGAATGGTGAATTAATTTAAAATTGATATCAAGATTTCAACCATCTTTTAAAATTTTTTTGCTTGATATACATTTTTGAAAATTAGTTAATTAGGACAGACACGGGGGCATGAAATTAAAGAATAGCCTTAGTGGGTAGGAAAAATGGTGCTACAGGCTTCCTGTAGTGCTTGTAACCATTTTTTACTCTGTATAGTAGTTGGTTCATAGAAAGTGTAACTGAATGGATTCTGATGAGTCTGGTCAGGTTAGATGTGTGAAGTCACTTCCATTTTCTGTAAACCAGTCCTGCACAATATAGGCCTGATGAATTGGATTGTCATCCTACAGAATCATGATTGCAAAACAGTCTGCTTCACCTTACACATCCTTCAATTGTTGCAGAAAGGGTGAAATATGATTTGTCAGATATCTCAATTTTCTCTCATCAGTTAATTTCTCAGGCATTGTTCAGACTGATGAGGACTTAAACAGATAACCTGATACCAACAACCATCATGTATAGCACTTGACACATTGAGCAGAAACGCGTTTTTTGTCCAATATAAGAGTTTTCTGTAATTTAGGCTACTGCAGCCTATGTTTCTGTGGGCTTGATCTGCGATTACCTGCTTGTGACATTGCTTTCCAAAGTGGTGCCATTGTAGGATTACCCAGGAGTTTGCAGAGATGCCAACTGTTCTGAATTTATTCATTTCTTCTATAAAAAAAAACTAAAATTGCTATTAAAACAGATTTTTGGTACTATGGAATGATAACATACTAATCATAGTTAATACATTTTCTATACATTTGTTTACTTAAAACAAACCACCAGAATACAACATTTTTTAATGATGATTTCCAAAATCTTTCTGGGATGGAGAAGGAGACTCATCCTTTCCCGCTCCTCCACCACCCTTCCCACTCCAGATATGTGTTTCTCATGTTGGCATCTTGTTGACACACTGATCATTGTTGCTCTTGTGTTGGGAGGGGGCTGCTGGCATGGGTACACACAATCAGGCTCTCTCTGTGAAGTCTGATATACCTTTGCTTCCTCAATTTTTCAATAGTGGCATAATTCTCATATAGCTAATATATGTAGGTCCAGAAGATCACATGATTGCTTATGTTTGTATATATTGTAGGCTAATGGGATTCTTTATTTTACTCAGATTGTCTAATGTTTTGGCCAGACTGTATGTCTAGATAGAATTGATGAGGATGGTCACTGTACCTTAATAAGAAGTATTTTAATTGTTTATTTTACCTGGCTATCTGACAGGTAACTATTTTAGTCAACTTTGTCTTTGATATAATTAAAAGTCTAACACATCTCATTTTTAGCATGTCCTGGAAGACCATGGAGGACACCATGATGTTACCATGTTGGCTAATTCTGTCTGATATGCAGTAAAGAATGAAGTTTTTTTTTTGCTGTAGTTATTACAAATGTAACCACAAAGCACATTATACCCAACTTAGATGCTTTAGTGTATTTTATCATTGTAAAATATTTTCCTTTTATTTTCTGAAGAATAAATTGCAAATGGCTGTGATAGATATAAATTTAGTTTATTTAGTATTTAGATTTTTTAATACAGAAATTTTTTTATATTTCAAATACATCCTCAACCACCATAACTGCATAGTCTGTAAAGAGTAGTTTCCCTTTAAATCCCATGCTCGTATCTTCAATAAAATAAGTTTAGGTGTGAACTCTCTCAACTCCAGATTTGTTAACACTTCTCTTTCTGATAGGTTGGAGAAAATGGAGTTGGAAAGACAACACTGTTGAAAATCTTAATGGGAACCCTGGATCCTGTGAAAGGACTACGACATGCTCATCGGAACCTGAGGTTAGGATACTTCAGCCAGCACCATGTGGATCAGCTTGACATGAATATTTCATCTGTTGAGTTGCTAGCTACAAGAGTTCCAGGTGTGTGAAATGGTGCAGTGTTTTAAATACTGATGCTAGAATTGGAATGTTTTGCATTGCTCAAAACTATATAAAAGAAAGTGGAAAATTTGCAATTAGTAATCTTCTGTATAGGTGTGTACATATGTCTATTTATAACTGCACATAGTTGATTATCTGTTTAACTGTTTACTGGGATGGAGGTTACCTTTTAGATGTCTGCTTTTCTGTCTGATGCCACAACTATATCTGATACTACTCAGATCCAACATAACTGTTGTTTTTGTTGTGGAAGGTTACATAAATGACTGACATTCATATTATTGCAAGTACCAAAAGTAATCAGCATTAAAAGTCAAGAAAGAGCAGACAAAACAAATCATGGACACTGATACAATGCAAAATATATCACATACAGAGTGAGACATTAATTCTCTCCCCCTCCATTTGCAACAAAATTGAAAGAATTGTTTGTTTGTTGTAATCACCAGAGCTGAATCAGTCTGTCTTGCACATCCAGATTTTCATGGAGCAAGGCATGTGGTGGAGGATTTAGTTCCAGTGCCCCCTCTACTTTGATGGTAAGATCCAGTCTCCCAAAAATAATCTTTGGTTGGTTCATCTATGGATCAAGATTTCATTTGTTTTTATGGTATTACCAAATACCACAGTTTTCATGGTGAACAACATGGTCTAGGTTTTTTGACATCCTTTCCAGGAACCAAACATGGCCCATGGGTATATCTTCACTTTTTGAGCTATGCTTACATAGGCCCTCTGTTGAGAACTTCCAAGGGTGATTTAGGAGTTATAAGTGATGAGAAAATTGATAGGCAGACAGAAATTGCTGAAGAATAGAAGTCGTCTCCTACTTCCTTAGCCTTTGTCACTTCAAATGTTTGAACTAAATCTGCTGAATACCATTTTTGCAGGCAGAATACTTGAAATCATCTGTTGGTAAACTGAGGACCATTGTCCAAGACAACAGCTTTATGTAATCTCTACAGAAGCTGAGGTTCCTCTGTCCATAGGAATTACATGTAGTCACTTGGATGTTGCATAAATGTAAGGTAGTCATACTGATTGCCAGAAGGGACCCAGGCTATTTGATAAGCTCTTGAGGCACACCAACAACCTGATGTCAGCATTGAGGATTGGCAACAAGCACAAGAGATTCAGGATTCACTTTTGGAAATTACTGAGCACCCTTTATAATCTATGCAGGAAACATCCTGATTTGATACTGGAGTGAATTTGACAGTTGAAGTAGTTTGATGTTGGACTCATGCTTTTTGCACAACTTATTTGGCCAGCCATGATAAATGTAACCCATGAATCTTGAGAACTTTTTTTTTTGTTTCTAAGACAGTCTTGAGCTTTCACTGGAATTGCATCCAGTTGATCCAGCTGCAGTTAATTACAACTGTCTTGCTCTTACAAGTACTGATGGAATATTCTGATTCTGAAGACAATTGAGAGACCTTTCCTGATGTGGTTGTAGTTTTTCTTTGCTGGATTTAGAGCCATACATGTATGGGATTGCTTTTCAGAAATCTTTGAAGGATGACTTTATTAATATTATGCTGTGAATCAAGCATGTCGTGTACTATCTCTTTCTAAAGTTCTGGCAGTCTACTGTCCACTTCTCTTTGAAATTCTAATACACAAAAGGCAATTCAGAGAAGCACAAAATATGAGGTAAACCCAGTGAAGGCACTTGCCACAGTAGTTGCCCTAACCCTTTTATTCTGCAAAAAAACAAACTTATCCTCCTAATACTTGAATCCATAATCTGCAGGTGGTCTGTCTTTGTTCCAGTCACAATAATGTTAAGATATGTAGCACAGGATGGAATAACACTAAGGATATAGTTGGAGCTTAGGTGACACCTGGTAGTGTCTTGGGCTAACCCTTCACATTCTTCGAGTCTTCATCCAGCTCAATCTGTAGTTCACTTTCTTTTTTTCTGCATCATTGATGTCATTAGCCACAAAGAAAAAGGTGTCCCTTAACATATTCACTCTAAATTTTCTTGTATTGGAGACTTATTACCATAGTAGAAAATCTAAATCCTTGTTTGCCACTGTTATTGACCGCAAACATTACAGAAGTGCACGCAGGCATTTTTCAAATTATTACAAGCACCAAACATCAGCATTAATGGCAGGAAAGAATGTGTGCAGAACACTGACCAACACTGCTGCAAACTGCCTGGTGATGAAGTAAATCTATCAAACACTCAAGGCTACAGTAGATATCTGTATGTACAGAAATTAAACTAAGTAATAGCATCCTGAGTATGACTAGCTGTTTCCCAGTTGCTTTAGTATACACTTATGTTCCTAAAATAGGAGGAAAAAGTTATTTAAAGCAGTACTTCCATACATCCTCCAGTTATTTTTATTTCCTACCATATACACTCATTGTTTACTTATGACTAGTTAATCTGACTGTTGAAATTGGTGACTCAACATGAAGACAAGAAAGAATCCTGCATAAATTCACCATTAAATTATAGGAGCTACATTGTATTAATGACAGTAGTGATCTATTACGTATATATTTTAGGGGCTATTTTAGACAGAAATATAAAAACTGCTTTAATATCAAAACAGTTTTTGGCACCAGAAAAATGTTTTATTTTTTAATCCATGTTAAACAAAACAAAACTACTTTTTTCATTCTTCCATGTGATCCTCTGCCCAGCAAAGAGGTCCTTGGACATCTAACAGCCCTGGTGTCTAAATAAGTTACCTGAGTATGGTCATAGTGCATTCAAATCAAGAGTTACCTGCAGAACCACCCACACAACTACTCGGAAAACCCCTACAAAACTTGTCTGTTTAGCTGTGGGAGAAAACCATAGGGCTGGTGGAGAAAAAATGCTGTGGAATGTTGCAAAACCAATTAATGGTCCCCAATAGGGATCAAACTCAGGCCCATACAGCTTTCAAATACCATTTTTTCTTTCTAAAAATATTAGCGGTTATTTGGTTGGTTGTTAACTACAGTACCCTCAAAACCCAGTGCTTGGTAGATTTATTGGTTTTAGTTTACCTGTCACAAGGAGGCATCCCAACTTATCAAGTTCTCGGGGAAAAGAAATACCTATTAATTCGATTTTAAAACTGGTTTATGCCAACATCACCAAGCTGTATTGCTGTTAATGTATTCTATTCATTTACAATTCTACTGTAAGAAAATATTTCTAATATGAAATCGCACACGCACGCACACGCGCGCACACACCTTTAATTATTTTGGAAATTTCTTACATGTCTTCCCCTATACATCTAATACCCAAATAATGTTTAAAACCTGGAAACATCTAGGGAATCTCTGCTGAACTCTAACAGTTTTTAAATATCAATATTTTTTTTTGTTTTTTATTACTCAAGTTTTTTATTATTTATAAGTATAACATTACATATTGCCTTATTGAACATACTTGCAGGAAAGTCTATGGAAATGTACAGAAATCAGCTGGGAAAGTTTGGAATCAGTGGAGATCTTGCCTTGCGACCAGTGGCTAGTCTCTCTGGGGGACAGAAAAGCAGAGTCGCCTTTGCAGCAATGAGTGTACTATTGTGAGTATCCAAGATGCACAAATCATCTTTAAACCCAGAACTTATTAGCAATGAACTATAAGTTCCCTGTTTTGTTGTTTTTTTTTGTTTTTTTTAGTCCAGAATAAATTGTAATAGAGATGTCACTAATTTTTCTTGCATATGAGACATTAAATATGGCCAGGACATTAATGCACAAATCATCAAAATGAACTAAGTTGTGAGAACTGAAGAATGTCACTCACCATCTTCATAACTGAAAAGGTGTTTCCTCAGCATTGATTGACTCCCTTCTTGAAATAATGGTTGCTGTCTATATTCTTTAATTGCATTTTGCTTCACAGTATGACACTTCTTGTTACTACAAATGTGTTGTGGTGCAATATTTTTGTTATTAACATTTCAATAAATAAAACAATCTTCTGAGAATCTAATAAGTTTTTATCGTTTTAGTTTTCAGAATCTGTTTCATCTGCAGCTGCTGCTACTATGGGGGCATAAATAGAAATTACCTAAGATTCTGGCATGATTAGACATCAGAAAATTTTCTTTCTTTTTTGCAATAGAATTGTTAATGAGTGGAAAAACTAAATATTAGGTCATTGCCATAATAATTTAAGCATTGTTTTTTTTTTGCGGTATATGTACAATAACTTAAAAAAATCATTGTATTATTTGGTAGAAGCACCTGTTACACAGCATATAGTTTGTAGATGTCTAGGCATGGAATCTATTAGACTATCAATGGTCATCTGGTCCAGCTTCTGTTTTCTACACAATTGCTGGTTAAATTAGGGACCAGGTCAAACTAGGATTGTTGGAATAACATATCAAAATATTTTACTTTTGCTAAAGCCTAAGAAAATAAGCTGTTTCCAGAAACTCAGCCAACCCTGGGTTGTCTGACCAAGTGCATGCTAGGGATCATTTCCATTTGTCTTGCTCATGATAGAGCCATCACTTCATAACATTCTGGACAGCAATCACACTTAACAAATAAGAGTATCCAAATTTTCTCCACTCATAACCATAATTCTGTTGCTTGGTTCAGGCTGGTGTACAGTTTAAATGACAAACTACTTGTCTGTATTTCTTCAGCACAATGGAACAATGTTGATCTATATGCTTTACATGTGATCCATTCAAAAACATGGCATAAGCTATCAGTCCCTTGGAGCAGAGATATGCTTCATTTTGATTGGATTAATGGAAAACTGACATGTACTTAATGGGTGGATAAATGCCTCTCTTCAGTCATCTCATTGGTCAGTATATAGCCATCTAAGTCATAACCATTTCTGAGTGCATCCAATAAAAGGATTCATATGCAATATTTTACACACTACTTATTAGTGATGAAAAATTTGAATGCCCTTGTTAACCAACTTGAAGTATCTTGTGTTTGGTACTATTAAACAAACTGTGAAAAAAAAAATTGGTTAGTGTTTATATTAGCTAGCATAAATGAGCATCTTATGTTTCCTTTATTTTGGTAAAATATCATAAGTTATTAAAATATGCTCTACAGTCCTTTAAGTGCAAGGAAATAAAAGTTCCATTGATTCTTATCACTTATTTTTTGTAGAGAATATTGAAATAAATTTTTTAAAATTACCTATGGTGTCAGATTTTTAGACTTTCCAGAAAGACCTTAAAAGAAAATTTAGTAGATTAATGTATTAACTAGTGCTTCACCATAATAATTTGACCACTTGTTATAACAACAAATTAGTTGGATTGTGGAAAACAGCAAATAATGACAAGCAGTAGACTGAAATTCTTTGTTAGAATTTGGTTAAGCAATCACTTGCAGCATAAAGGAAGAGCTTCTACTTTGTTTGACATTGAACTGACAATATCTTGTACTATTCTAGTCCAGATTCTCCCATATCCATGTGTGAGAGCTGCTTTAGTTCCATAGTATTGGAGGAATTGCTCTCAGCTGATGGTTCAGATACTTTCACAGATGTTCAATCAAATATCAGTGCTTTTGGATGAAGTTGAATGCCTTTATTCCTCTAGACTGGGCATTGAATCTTGTACAGTTGTATCTTTAAAGTGGCACTGTACTTGGCAGAATTAAGACATCTTTGAACAAACCAGTTCTGTTTTTCCACTGTGATGCTATATTTTAGCCTGTACTATGACAGTGAAGCCTTTATACTTGCCCATGGAATAAACATTGAAGTTGAATGTCGTTTTAAAACCCAGATGTGAACTGATTGAACCTGGACTGACTGGAGAAGACTACATGCCACAAATGCATCAGGATCTTGCTTATTTCTACTGGACAAGTTACTTTTACCTGCTACACACCCTCTGTAGCTAAGTTGGTAGAGAGATTAAATTGGACTGTTCTTTGGGTAATGACACTATATGAGCATGGTAAGTTACGATATGGTGATAGTGCATGTTGGTTGGTCAGATACATCCATTTATGAGTGGCAAAATTAATATGGCAGGACATTGTATATGACAAATTATAGCTGTGCTGAGGTTCTAGACATACATACTGGCCAGGTATGTGATTGATTGCTTCTTAGTTTGGGCAGTAGTTTTGCTGCATTAATTTTGTGAATATTGATACTGCTGTAAAATATAAAACATTACTGTCAAATCTTTACAGACCGAACTTCTTTATCCTTGATGAACCAACTAATCACCTGGACATGGAAACCATAGAAGCTCTTGGGAGGGCACTGCAGAAATTTCAGGTGAGAGAATGTTTGTACCAACAACCAGCTTAGCTGGTATGTTTATGAAAAGTATTTCCCACAAAGCACACGTGAAAAAAGTTAGAGATAAACCATAGTATGTAGGCAGAAACACTTAATTAAGACACTTTAAGCTATCATAATTAACATGCTCCTGATTGAGCTTTAAATGAAGTACTAGATACGATTTCTTGTCTTTATATAAAGTAAAATTTTTAAAATTTTAAAACACTTGTTCTTGTAAATCCATTGAAAGAGGAGGAAAATAATCATCAGTTTTTATGGATAATTAATGAGAATAAATCTAAGATGACTAAATAGTTTGAGAGTTCATAGCCACTCATTTCCCTTTTGTTTGTTCATCCTGTGAAGAAAAGCATCAGTGGTTTTATTTTTGATGGATTGTTTGATCATGTCATAGCTGGTATGAAGCACTCAAAAGACTGGTGCTGTGATGTAGGTGAAAATTAGTAAGGCATGCTTAATTAATTATTAAATGTTTAACTAACTAGGGTAACAATTTAAAATGTCTTGACAGCAATAAAAATGGAAGTATGGATTTCCATGGGATAGTAACACCAGAGAAGTAATGTTAATGTTTTTCCTTATAACTTTCCACAGCTAATCACAAAATTATCCTTCTTTTCTAAACACATTTCTTGAGCAAATGCTGAAGAGGCAAGAGAATGTTTTAGAATTTTCCACCTGAAAGTTTTTTAGAGCTGTCTCTTTCAGAAAAAAACCTACAAATCTATCACCTTTTTTGAGTTGGATGTTTGCTTTACAGTAATACAAAAGTTAGGAATTTTTCCCAAGAAAAATTCACTGAATTAATCATGCAATAGCCATAATTATGTAAGGAGGATTAACTCTTCTTAGTGTTTTTCCATCTAAATATTACTGGAAAAAGAAGCAAATAGTAGTCCTGAGTTCACTGACTTTGTAGTTTTTGAGTGTTATTTAAAAGACCATTTGTATGAAAATTATGGACTTCCCTTATATTCTAGCTTTAACCCAGTCATTTAAATTTCATGAGTATTGTATTTACATTGGAGTACTACAAAATATCTGAGTGTTTTCTCCAGAGTTAAAGAAATTGAATTTGTGTATCATTTCTTCCAAGCTGCTTTATGATCGCATTATATCTTCTTTTCCTTCTAGGGTGGGGTCATTTTAGTGTCCCATGATGAGCGTCTGATTCGGATGATCTGCAATGAGCTTTGGGTGGTGACAAATGGAACAGTGCAAAGTTTGGAGGAAGGATTTGATGAGTACAAAAGAATAGTGGAGAGCGAACTTCAGAATCAGCTATGACCCATATTTCTGCTATATCACCTGTTATATACATCTGTGTACATTCTTACAAAAACAAAGCTAGTAAATTTGTACAGAAGGAAATAAAATGAGTCACTGTAACAGTTAGTGATTTCACATTCAAAATGACATTTTTGTTTTTTGGAGGGATCAACAACACTTATCTACCTGCAAGGTCCAATTTGCACCAACTTTGCTATACAAATTTTTATGTAAACTGGTGCTGGTGTTCTTTTGTGTTTAGCTGATTTTGAGGTATGTACCTGGTAAAGTTGATGTAAATAATTTTCCAGCTTATTCATTTAACTCTGCATGAGATTAGAGGAAAAAATACTGATCCTAATGTGTGCATTCCTGCCTGCAGTTTTTGTTTCAAGTTGTCAATGTCTGTTGCAGTTCTAAGAAAGTATTCTCATGACAAGATCAAACTGTAAGGCAAGGCAATTGACACAAAAAAATGTGGAAAACCTTTAGGGCCCCAATGCAGCTGATACAGCGTTGTGCAAAAGTCTTGCATAAAAATAATTTTTCCTGTAAATTAGCTCGCATTTTGTTGAAAGCAGTTATCAAATCTTATTCATTAAAGTATTTCTAAATTACTGTTGTGCATCTATTCCAATAATATCAAGCATATTGTTTCATTGTAAAAAAAGTTATAATTTTTAGAAAATCATTTGCATCAAATCAACATGCGCAAGAGTGTTGCATAAAATCTAGACAGCTATCTAATCAATTCAGATTATGCAGGAAGTGATCAGATCGATCTATAATGAATACAATATACGAAATTCTTGATAACTTGTTCACAACGACGAGGCATGCTGGCTACCAACTGCTGACAATTGTCACTACTGAATTCCGATCAGGCTTCCTCGATTTTCTGGCACTAATGCTGAGTTTAATCAAGTGCCAAATGTTTTTGATGGGGTTAAGATCCAGGCTTTGAGCCAGCCAGTCGAGGAGGGGGATTCGCAACTCTGCCATCAAGGCCTTGACACTCCTAGCTGTGGATGGAGGCGTTGTCCTGCTGATAGATGGCCATCAGGGGCATGTGGTCCCACATACGGTTCGACAATGTCCGAGATGATCTTAGAATAGTCATAAGCATTCATTCAACCCTCCATGTGATGCAATGGACCGATACCAGACAAATGAAAGCAGCCCCAAACCATGGCCGCATCTTCCTCTGCCTGCTGAGTCGGTCAGGTGCAACTAGGATGGTATTTCTCGAACACCGATCGCTGAATGTACACCTGACCCGCCGAGTGGACCCTCACGAATTTGTTTTCATCAGAAAACAACACACTGGACCTTGGCCCAATGGAGATGGTTGTGAGCCCACTGCAGTCGCTTTCGATGATTGTCCAGACTGATGAACGGTTTATTCTGTGCTGATTGCCCGAACAGTCCCATGTAGATCAAACGCTGTCTGATGGTACACGAGGCCAACTGGATCCCATGGTTCCTTGACAAGGCGGTCTGGATGTCGGTGGAAGTCCGGAAGTGGTCTGAGCTCGACATGCAGGCGATCAGATGATCCTGTCGAGCTGTTGTTTTCCGTGGTCTGCTGGCTCTGCAATTTGAAATTAGGCTCCCATCGGCTTTTCAATGTTTCAGGGTGTGAGATATCGTTGACTGATTGCAATCGATATGATCTGCAACGACCCACTCAGTTTCACCATCATTCATGCAAACGATTGTGGCCCGCTGTTCGGGGGTCAAATATCAGGCTCTCGGCATCACTATATTGAAAATGAATAGGAATAGTGGAAAATGACAGTTTTTCATATTTATATTCTACTATTCTAAACTATTATAGCACAAAATATGTTTGTATATATATTTTTTTTGTAGTTTATGCAACACTTTTGCACACGCCGATTTCATGCAAATTATTTTATTAATATTAAAATTTTTGACTGCAATTACAAAATAGATTTTAGTGTTATAAATCATTTAAAGACACTGATACCTTTCAATTAAAACAGAAAAAACAATAGTTACTGATTTCTACAAAATAAGAACCTATTTTCTAAGTATAGTAATTTTTGTGCAAGACTTTTGCACACTGCTGTATGTGCTAAGTTAGCAAGATAGTTCAGAAGGAAAGACTGATTCCTACTCTGTCAGCAATTCTCAGACAACAAAGTCAACTTTGATATGGTGAGCCTCCACCAATAATAACATGGACTTAGTTTATAGTTTTCATATAGAATGTTTGGAATGGCAGTGGGCTTACCTCATGTCCAATTCTAGCTAACATTGAAGGATTTGCTTTGACTTCAAATATTGAAGCAAAAAATGATTGCATTATGTCAATGACACAGTTTATTGTGACCACATATAACGACATCTCTGCAGCCAGTCATTTAATTGGAAAATAACAATCATTTTTCTTGAAATGATGCTCACTAAAAGAGAAAAGACTAGTGACAACTATATGGAAATCTAATTCACTAGTATATCCACTTCTACTCCAAGTACTGAAAATATGAATTACCCAGCAAGAGAAAACAAATTTTGTTCTCTATCCGAGCAAAATAACATAATAACATATACTAACAAATTAATTAGAGCAGTTGGCTCCTGATGAAAAATCCAATTTATTTGCTAAATGTAGGTTGAAGTTTGTGAACCTGAATTCTGTATGTGGTCCTACAGTACTTTAATGAAAAGTAAAATATCCTTATACCCTAAAGCTGATAATGTGGTGCCATTCTAAATGTTTACTTCCCCAAAGCCAATCGATAGATGACTTGCAAATAAAAAACACTACCTGGATTCAAGAGCCCACCCCCAAGGTTTTACTGTATATCTAGTTTACTCAACATGGCTAGTGATTTAAAAGATCTGGTTGATTTTTTTTCTTTGTGCTACTTTAGATAGGAAAAGTGATGAATTATGAAGCTTTGGGAATGTTCAATGTGACTAAGAAAAAAAACTTGTTCAAGCATCATTTCTACCAATCATAAATTTTGAAGTAGTAGCAGGCCCAAAATATCCAAGGGAGTTCTTACATTTTAAATAAATGTTTATGCTGCAAGTAAAATATCAATGACAGCTCACATCAGCTACCAGATTTATATTGGTATTGTTTCATATCCATCATATCACTTTTCTTAAAAAGATAATTGTACTACAGACTGGCTTGAGAACATTTGGACCAAGGCTCCAATTTGAAAAGCTTGACAATATTGTCATGTTCAAAATGCTGATAAACTAGTGGCAGAGAATAGTAATGAATAAACAAATGATAGGTTTCAAAGGCTGACTTGCTTGGAAGCAGTACTGCCCTATGAAGCCTGACCAGATTCCCATAATAGGAATGTCAATGAATTTTAGATTTATGCAGATAGGTGGTAAATGGCCTGAATATGGTCTTGAAGGCTCCTGAATTCAAGAGATGAATTTATGCCTATGGTACATTCAGAACTTGGAGTAGACTTTCCTCACCAGACCAGAGTACACCACCATGGGTTAGAACACTTCTACAAGTACCCTGTCCAACAGGTAGGTCATCCAGTAGATGGCAAGTGCAAGAAGTGGCAGAGATACGCTTAACATATACTAAATACAGAAATGTAAATGTAAATATTTTGACTCAGGAATCTGATGACCATCAGATGACTTTTAAGTGTTCAGTTTGGACCTGCCTGATCTTAAGAGTTTAGAAAGATGATTTTTATTCACAAATCTGTTGACGAAACCAACACACAACAAAAGATTTGCTCCCTGACTTTTTAAAGATGAAATGGCATTTAGTTTCATAATCACTATTGCCTATCTCAAAGTTCTCTGGCATTTTTTAAAAAAATATAATTAGCTATTTGGCTTTAATGATTTCTATATTATTTCAGGGTTATTCACCTTTGTTAAGCAAAATGAAAAACAAATTAGTCAATAAAATGGAATTTAAAAAATGTTTTAATTCTCTATCTTCAATGAGCTAACAAAACATCCCCTGATACAGTGGACATCACTGAAAGGACCTACAGAAACCCTCCCAGCCACTTCTTTTGATTTTCCACAGGTCCACGTTTTTTTTGTTTCATTTCCATCTCAGTTGAGCACAGCTTATACACGATACAGGCAAACATCTGGTTCTTGGGCTTCACAATCTGCACAATTGTGTCCAAGTCCAAGCAAACTTGATGTTCTAGAAACTGAAACAAAAAAAACATTTGTAGTAAAGGGCTTAATTATGTGGTGGTGGCAGGAAGCTGTTATTAGCTTCTGCGAGGCCTCCAGGGAAAATAACAAGCAATTTTATCTTTAAAACTCATTAACCAACACTCCACTGCCAGTAATTTGGTCACAAAGTCATGTTGAAACTCCAGAAGCCAACTAAAATTTGGCTATTATCTTTGACTATTTTGTTGTTGTTTACATCACATCCTCAGTACTCTCTTGAAAATATCTAGTGCCCCCCCAGATTAACATTATTGAGGTGTAGGATGGTCTAGGTTGAGCCATCTAATGTTTCAATATCTTTTATAAAATATTCAGTTTGCTTGTCCAACATATTCAAAATACATGTGAGGAGTTATGATGGTTAATTCTCTGAGGGAGAGAGAGTTAACAAAAACTTGAGAGGAAATCCAAATGTTAACATTATTTCACACAATTGCAGCCAAAGCACATCTCCAAAAGACAGCAGAAAAGCTTTTGTAGTCTATTTGACAGGAAGCAGTCAAAATCTCCCCTCAGTAATGTTTACCATGAAAAACTGTATTTTATCAAGTAACATTGGTGCCTGCTAGGTGTCTCTCTTCCGTGAACACACAAAAAACGAAAAGTCTAACCTCCTTCCATGGCTCCTCAATTGGAATTTTATTAAGCAGCTCCCCAGTCAGGTTGTCATACAGATTCAAAAACCCATAGACATCATCAGCATCCTGGTGAACAGAACTAATGGTAAACACATCCAGTTCATTCTCATAATCAACACCTTGGATTGTCTGCAATAGATGAACAAAACAGAGGCATCAGAACATTCATGTTAAGCATATGAAGGATGGTGTGTTAGACTCAAATATTTCTTGTTTGTTTGACCAGACTCCAGCTCACACTCATTCCCTACTAAGAGGAGTTAGACTTAGCAACAACAAAACCTATTTCTTCAGTCCTCTGTCCATGGGAAAAGGCCAGAGATGGAAATCTGTAATCATATTATCGGTGCTGTTACTAGTGCTTTTCAGGCTTTTACCACCACCTAAATTGTTCTTCATTGTCAATACAAAATAGACCAGAACACACACTAATTAATATGGAAAAAAATACATTAAACAATCTAAAAATATCTAACAGGAATGCTATTATCAAAGGAGTATCAGGGATGGTACTTTGATTTTTTGATCACAGCTTCTGTTTGTAATAATTCCCATTTGATCAAAGTAAAAGATTAAAAAAAAATAATCACCACCAGTTTTTCCACTACAAGATATTAAAGAGTTTGTTTCCTTCTAACATATGGTCAATCACTTAGAACCAAATATTTCAATAGACTATTATCTCCAAGTTGGTTTTTATTGTTAGAATGTCTAAGCAAAGGGCTCTTTAGCTGCTACTAAGCTAATGAATCCAATTTATTTTTTGGTGGCATAGGTTAAGCTGACTGCTGCAGAGAATTTTCAATCAGTAGGTAATTGCTAGACTTTTGAACAAACAACATATCTTCCCATTCCATGTCTGTCTTCCTTTTTAAGTATTTAAATCCATAGCTGACCCAGATGATTTCATTCTATAAATAATTCTCCACACACCACCCTAAGTAACTCTGCTATTTCAGGAGTAACGTTTTATGAAGTGCAGTAAAGGACAACCTAATTTCATCATATGGAATTTTTTTTAGGTGCCATTTTCATTTTTCAAACAAAGCAGTAGCAGTCATTAGTAATGAGCTTGTTAAACAACATCACGATTAATGGTTCATCAGATCTTTAATTTTTTTTTAGTGGAATAATGCATTGTCATTAACAATAGATTGTTGAAAAAGAAGATAGCAAACTGTTTTGGAGTGCAATAATGTAAACTGGAAGCAGATAGATGTAGCTTTTGATGGCCACCAACAGGCTGCAAGAGGCTAAAGTCCAGCTCATGCCATTGTACAATGCAAAAATACAAATATCTTATGCAAAATTAACATCATTGCACTGCAAAACACTCCTCAGAACTAAATCCTAATGATGGTGACGAAGTTTTCTGAAATGTAGGTTCATAAGATAGTACATTTACTAATGGGATGAAAAATGCTTCAACTAATCCGCTATTATCTGCAAATAATACATCACCAGTAACTTTCTGTTCTTAGTATAAAGGGATTGTTTTACATTGCATGAACTACCAACCACTTTAATTCATTCTTTATAATGTCCTTATTTACAGGTGCAGGTGAATGTTTGGGCTGTTCGCAGTGTCATGAGAAGACACTATACATGCAAAATTATGTGAATATCAACTCACAGAAAAAGTATAATCTGCAATCTCATCCAGACTCACTCTCTTTTTAACATTACGACCTGAAGTAGTAACAACAACTTTATTATCCTGAAAAGAAAAAAAAAAGCTAAAAGGTATTTGGAATGATCATCTTTAATTTTAGATTGAATGGATAGGAAAATATGAGAAACAGGAGAGGGGGAGGATAATGCTGGGAGAACATGATGCTGACTTAATAATGAGTAAATTCAAAGATTGATCCAACCATAATTGGTGGATATTACAGGGTGAGAGATAGAAAAAACACAACTGTTCAATTATCTTGGATCATTCATGGCATCAAAGAATGAAATTGGAAGGGAAGTAGAGTCACAAATAATTGTAGTCGTCAAGGCTTTCCATGCATCAGACAACCAGGCCCTTGTCCAGCAATATCAAGTTATAGTATGGTAATACCAATGCAAACTGTGGCAGAGACATGGAGTATGAACGAAAGACTGGAAGATAAGATCTTGAGATTTTAGAACATTTGTTAAAAAAAAAATACATAAATCAGTATATGATGGAGGAAGTATAATGGGTAAGTGTTTGAGATGACTAAATGCTGGTCACAGACATCAAGAAGACAACAACAGTAATATGGGTTGGACATGTTTTGTGGATAGGGGATAATTAAAATATGCTGAGTGTATGAGATGGAGGCCAAGGAGGAGACCACAGACATGATAGAAAGGTGTACTGGGTTAGAACTTATGATTACTGGGGGTGAACACATACAGGTAGAGAGCGAACAAGGTTGTGTTGGCCAAATGTCTCAAAAGGAAATTTCATAAGTGGTAGAAGTTGAAAGTCTGAGGAGCTATTAAATTACATATTTTAACTTCAACCAAGAATTTAAAAGATGATAGAATGGACAACGTCAAGTGATATCTTAAATTTAATAAATTGCAGTTTCAGAGTGGAAATTTTTTTAAAAGGAAGAAATGCAATGCAACATTTTGCTTGGCTGCATGATGTAGTTTATTCACAGTGAACAACTAAACATATATAGGAAATAAGTGAACAATTATTATTACTGCCACTGGCGATTTTCTCCTTAAGTATCTACGTAAATATAAGAGTAAAAATTTCTTTTGTCTTTTGAATTTTCATCGGTGAAGAACCACCAGACCACTGACTGTTTGAGGCTTGTTGTTCATGGGAATGTCCTGCTTTCTATTTTGCACAATAATAGCTGTTTTTAACTCTCAAGTTCAAAGATGTCTATAGTAAGGGGAGACAAATGATCCCTGATTGAAAAAAAAATGGAATTAAGCTAAAAAATACCAAGAGATTTATACAAATTTTTAAAAAAAGAATATATGTGAAGTTAACTTGTTGTATAACAGTATTACATAATTTAGTTCTGTGTCCTGTGCTGAATGTTCCTTCTATTAATTTTTAAAAATTACATCTAACAATGTCTATCACTCAAAATTTCAGTTTTCTGTTTTATTGCTGTTGTTTTTTGTCAAAGAAAGCAATTCATACAGATACACAATTAATTTCCTTGGTTAATTCAAAATTCTCATCTATTTTATACATAAAACGGACTAATCCTTGTACTATATAAATAATTGGCATATGTGAAATTATTTTCAGCTAAGTTAACAGATGATAAAGAATGAAATTTGTCAGCAAACATAATTATAAACATTTACACATTAATTATAATGTGAACCAATTTAAGCATCACTCTGACAAGCATTTTTCTGCAATACGACATTGGATAAGTCACAATAACTTCTGACCTCTTTGTAGTAATTAAAATATAGTTTCAGAACACAAGGTGACCACCTATCTTTTGCTCCTTTCATTCTCTACTTATTTGGTTTAGTCTTTCTCTTTTTCAGTCATTCTCTCTGTTTGAGCTTCTGCTCACTCCACACATTTGGAACTGATTTTCTTTGACAGCCCATGTTCTCAGTGCTCACAACCTTCATAAATAGGGCCCTGGAAAATTAATGATTTCATGGAAATAGTGAATTTGACTGCTTCTCATGAATTTAGTATTTTTATTTTGCTTACAATATTTTGCATCAATTCTCACTTCCCTGTTTATTTGATAAATTTTCATATAACAGAAATGTTACGGTTTTTGGTACAGATCAGTGTCAGTGCCATGACTTTTGTTACTAAGGCAACAGGTCAAACAGCCCACATGGAGAAATCCAATCCTTGGTTTCACTCAAAACTACACAGCAGAAAGTGAGGCATACAAGTACCATGCCACTGTTGGCAACAAGAGTCCATGTTCTTGATTTCTGGGAAAGGAGTGAAATATGGTTCTATCAGTACCACCAAACTCAGTAGATGCAGAACGGGCAGGTGTTCATTTGGCAGGGAAAAACGGTAAGTTATGAAATGGCTAAAAGCTGCTCAGTGCTGTCCTTTAATAAAAAATAAACAAACATCATGAAAAGATTCTATGACTGAGTTAAAGTTGATGTAACTGTATTCAGTGCATTTCGTTCATGAATACTTCAGTGGATTTATATGAATATAGTTTATTAATTAATGGGTTTTCTATGTACTTTAAAAAATGAAAAAGCTACATTTGCTTCAAATTGTGCAGAATTTAATAATAAAAAGTGATTTATATGTAATTTCAGTGATGACAGCATCCCTCGTGTTTAATATTGTAGGATTAATAACTTTAAAGTATAATTAATTTCCTGAAACTAATTTTAAAATATTTTAGTTTATCAATTTAAGTTTAATATTTGTTGTTAAGTTATTTTAATTTATTTTACTCCTGTATCTGAAGTGTACCCTTTTAAATTACTTTTTTTTCATTGATTGTTCAACACATTTAAAAAGATGGTTCAGATTGCAATTTCCACATCACAGTGTTCATTTGGAACCTGAGGGTTACATATTAAAAGGTTTCAGTTCTGAACGTGCCTTTGGTGTTGGGGTGATAATGTTCATGAACTATTTTAAAATATTAAGTAACTTTCATCAAACTGTGTTTTCAGTAATTTTGATTTTAAATAAATGTTACCATGACACTCCATGAAATTCATTGTTTTTCTCTGTAACTATTCATAAATTTCAATGCAGTGTTGTAAATTTTCCATGGCCCTATTCATAAAGGATCACATGAATCCATAGTTTTAGCATATTTTTTTGTTTGATTCCAAACATCTGATACCCATACTTCTGAAAATGCCATGATATTTGTTTGTAAAGAGTTAAAACATGCTGGTTCAGAACCTATATGAACATCATACAGCATTATGCACAAGAATGACACACAGTTATTTGTAGTCTTCTTGACAGGAGAGCTACAATGTCACTTGTACTTGCAAAAAGTATCAAATTTTCCAGTTTACTGAAATTTCCCTGAAATTAATATAACAAGGTATACAGAATATCTTTTTAGTTTTGAAATAAGTCTTAACACATCTTTAAATCAGTAAGGATTTTAAATCTCAGTTTTTAATAATAATGAAAGAATATCATCAGAGTTATATTCTGGCTGCATGGTCAGTGCTGCTGTTACTACAAGAACAAGTCAGTTTTTTAAAACTTACGGTAATAATAAAGCTAAAACTAAAGCATCACAAGTACTGAAATAAGCCATTTACAAATTGTTTTTATACAGGGTGGTATAGGTTGGGAATAGAGCTAGAAAGCCATGTTATTTTAAAAAAATAAAGCACAGGTATTCATGCAAACAGAAAAATTATAAACAAAGACAAAAATAAAATGGTTCCTAGAACACCAACAATGTCTGATACATTCCATTACCCCTTGGTTTGGCTTCACTACAATGGAGGTCAAAGTTTCCAGCCTGGTGGCACCCTCTGGAAGTTGCACAATTTTTACCAATCTGTGGAATAGAGTATTCCGCTTATAATTATTAAGGAAATCAAAGACTTTGCTTTTGAGTAGCCTAGTGAGACAAAATGCCAATATTTCAGAAAGGAACAGAAGAATAAATGATGACAGTTGTTTATTTTCTGCTATTATATGAAAAAAGTAGAAACTGGATACTGAAAACAATATCATTGTAAAGCACCTGGTGTTAAATATGTATTACCAGTATTTTACAAAGAAAATGTTACTTAATATCTTGGATGCTTGATAATAGTGATTGTAACCTCACCCTTGTACAGGTGATTTCCTCAAACCAAGTGCTATTTACAAGATACTGAATACCTATTGGTTTAATAACAAGCAAGTGATCATCAAAATAAGGATCAGCAACAGGCTTACCAGTTGACACTTGGAATTTCAGGTAGAATTACAAGATCAAGTTTGCAGTCATAAGATACACACACATTGCCACATCATGATGAATCATACTAAAAAAAAACAGTTAGAACAATGTTTCCTTGCTTGTAAAGTCACCATGAAGAGAAACCAATTTTCATTAGACCAATGAACCCTAATCCACATCTTCAAATTGCAGTGGAAATGTTGACTGGTTCAGTTAAGTCTAGTTTCTTATGTCAGTTTAACAACATTGGACATATCACAGGATGGCAGACAATAATGCTGTGGCCCAAAAGCAACCTGCCAACAATACTGAGATGGAAAATCTGGTACATGGACTGAAAGAAATGTGCAACAGATGGATTGCTATTTTAGATGAAGGCAAGCATATTGCCAAGATAATGGACATTTCACTCAACTTCTCACAAAGCAGAAAGAATAAAAAATCTGATGGAGAAGACAATGAAGCAAAGTTCAAACAAACCATGTTCTACACCACCATCAACTCTATGATCACAAGATTAACAACCTGTTATGCTACCTGTTCAGCCTTTTTCTGGAGATAATTAAAATTGTCTGAGGCAGATACTTGAAATGCATGTAGCCATTTTGCAACTGAAACTGCACAAGAAGGATGTCTCTTTATCTGAATTGATTGAAGAAATGCACCATCCAAAGACTATACACATGGAAAATTTTGGAGCATGTTCTCTTAGTCACTTGCATTTTCTGAACAAGATTGTGCACTTCAAATTGGAAGAAATATTCAGTGATGTCTGTACAGTGTTTGCATATGCTGCCAGTTGCAATTTCATTGAGTGATCATTCAGCAAACTCAAGCTCATTGACAACTTCTTGTGCAGCATAATGGCTCAGACAGATTTAACAGCCTCGTCCGCTTGAGTATCAAAAGTGAACTAGTGTGACAAGTTGATGTTAGTAAATTCATAACTTGAAAAGAGCACATAAAAATACTAAAATGATCATTTATTTTAGCTAACAGGAATACCCAAACTTATGTAAGGGTTACGTTCCAGTTGGCTATATGTAAGTCGATTTTTACATAAGTCGAACTCACACGAATACGGAACATGTTCTTTAATACGGTCTTTGCCTCTCACTATCATGTTAACGCTCGACATGGTCATGCCCAGGCCATGTGCAATGGAAGACAAAGTTCTCCCATCTTCATATTTCTTTATTATGCTCACCTTTTCCTCAAGCGTAATCAACTTATGCTTCTTTGTGGAACCACTAGCATCACTTTAATGCTTTGGCACCATGGCTTGCAATGGAGAAATTTATGTAAAAATGAAAAGATTTACACACAACTGTGAGTGTGGGAGATGCTGGCCAACTAACGCTCAGACCGCAGCACATTACTCTGCGGCTCAAAGTAGTGCCCGCTCATATCCAGGCACCATACATAGTGCTACATAACATTTTTGTTTTTTTTTATTGGAATACAAAATGACTGATGACAGGGTGATAACATGCAAAGTTGTATTCCTGTCTCTCTGCAGGTAAGTCCAACATTTTTCATACCAATTATTTTCCAGTTCTGGGATAGCAGGAAGCATCTCTGCACCATACTTGTTCACTGCTGCAGCTTCAGACACTGAACACCGACTTTATACTACTTTGTGTGAACATAAACTGCACATTCAAATCTCAAATATGATTTCACTTAACAGCTTTATCTTTGTCCAACATGAAGAAAAATTTGGTAGTGCCTAACTTATGTGAAGGCATGCACACATATTCATTAAGCATAAAGATGACATGCTTCATTGTTGAGTCCAGTCATGGTTGGAATTATACAAATACATCCATTCTGTAAAAACATTATTTATTTTATTTTATTTGTAGGAATTAAGTTTCAAGGTTGTGTTATTTCAAAAGGAAGGTAAACTGTAGCTCAAGACAGATAATTTCAAGTTGTCTGATGCCATAATTTTACTTAATAGTACTAATTAATAGGGAGTTAGTAATTAATGGTACAATAGGTAAGCCTTGAATCAGTCAGAGAGTTAGTGTAGACATGCTAATACCAGTATTAACAATGACATCATAAGTATGAATAAAAATTCTTTTGTATTAAATTCCCAGGAAGAATTCCAATAAAATATTTTTACAATATACACAAAAGTTGTGAAATATTTTGCAGTGATGCTGATAAAGAAATGGACCAAAAGCAAAAACTGTTGGTCAAGATTTCTGTGGTCACCCTTATTTGGTCCCTACACACATGCAAATAGCAGTGATTTGCTTAGTTATTACATAATTAATAGATTATAATGACCCCTGGATGAAGTACCTAAAGTCAATTGTAATCACAACTGGCATGGTGAGAGAGAGAGAGAATGAGTGAGAAGGGTTTTCCAAATCCCATGACAAAAGCAATAGTTTATGATCAGTTATTATACTAAAGCAAGACGACCTCAGAGCTCACCCAGGGAAGTTATACGTGGCTTTTAAACTGGCTCAAACCATCACTGGTAAAAAAGTCTGTAGCTGGACACCAGTTTATTGCGTTCATTTACAATTGTTACTAAAGTTGCTGTTTTAGTAACATGGCATACCAAAAACACCATCAGGAAAAAAATGTCTGGATCTGCAGAATTTTTCTAAATAAAAGTGAACAAGATGGATTGGCAGTAAGGCAAACCACATTCCAAAATGTGACCGGGAAGGGAATTTTACAATTAACACTTGTAAATCTTAAAATATATATATATATATATCATTTGTAACAGAAACTGTGATAGCATCTTCAGAATGTTGTAAAGTGCAAGTGGGAAGTTACAGCAAACAAGAAAATGCAAGTATACAATTTCCGGCTCAACCAAGGGCAAGGACAAGTTTTTGCTATCCACAGCAGCGGATATTAAGAATCATAATTACAAACAAACTAATTTTCCAGCCAGAATAGATATCAGAAAATATTTTATTAATAGAATTTTCAACATGTAGAATGAATTACTATCTGGTGCAGTTAACAGTCAGAATATTAATAAATTTAAGAATTGCATGAAGTCATTTATCTTCCCCAGGAATCCTTCTATTCCATGAAGGCTTCCTGCCTCTTTGTAACTACTAGAATGAACTGAGATATAGTAAACTTTAGCTTTTATATTCATTTCTTTCTTTCCTTTCCTTTTTTGTTTTAAACTATTGTTTTTCAAAAAATGCTATGGCACAACATGCTGCTTTTTGTTTATCTATATCTTCCAAATTTTTAAGCAGCAGAGTGCTGGGACACATAACATCCAGTGTTTATGTGATATACATTGTAAGATAGACTGCCATACCTCATCTCAGCTGCACCAATGTGAACTATTCTGCCAGAGTCATCAGGGTGGAACATTGCTCTGTGTGGCTCTATGCTAGGTTCATCTATCTCTAGATCTCCATTCTGAGCCTGAATATTAGAAAGGTGAAATTTAGCAACTTAAAAAAATAACAACAAAACCTCTGTTTATCAATGAACTTAAATAATGAACCTGTGTAATATTAATTATTGATAAGGATGCTGTTACAAAAAAAGGAATACTTACCTGCTTATGATACTAAAGCATGATGATACAGGGTAGATCCTTCCCTGTGCTTCTGTTGTCTGAGAAAACTCAAATGTTTCAAAATGCTTTTCTTTGTAGGCGTGTGTGGACATAACTTGCCTGTCATCCTTAAATGTTTTCCACCAATTTAGTAAACAAGTAAAGAATTTGTTGCTGCTGGTTTATCTTGTTACCATTAAGGATCATTGTAAGGATGCACAGACTTTAAAGTAATGAATATATCAACAAGCATATTAACTAGAGAAACTGCTGGTCAGTTCAGTTGTCAGCCTTGGATATTTTAAATACAGCAGGCCAGTTCCAAACACTTTTGTGATGTCAGCCTTGTCATGTGGGATAACTAGACATCAGCATCTGCATCATTTAGTCTTAAGAACAAAAACACAGCTCAGGTTATTGTTGCCAGAACAGAGAGACACAGATCATTTGACAGGAACAGTGTAAGTAGCAGATATAAGGTTTTTCTTCACCAGCAGATTAGCTGCATCATAACTAGAGCTGCATTCTCAAAGATGCAAAGACATTACATTAATGATGTATACTACTACTGGGCTTAGATAATACCAGAATTCCTACCCATCATTACTCAGGCCAGTTCCTCCTACCACTAATTCAAAATGTGGAAAGATGTATGCAAACCAACATCTATCTATAGTTCAAGAGCTGACAACAAATCTGAGGAAAATCTTTCCTCTGTGAGCCCAGCAGGAGGCTGCTACACAATTCTTTAATTGTTTGCTCTAATAACTTTACTTCAGATTAACCTTAAATATTGCTATGAAAACAGAAGTTATGAGGGTTGCACATTATCCTGTTCAAATAAAACCTAGCCAAAATTGATTACGGTAATTCTGTTTTCAGCCAGGTTTCATTTGAACATCCGTAATAATAATAATAATAATGCTGATAATGATGATGATGATGAAGTCAAGTCCACAGTATTACAATAATAATCAATTGCCCACACACTTAAACATTCTGACACATGTTTAGGGTAGTATATTAACTAACAGACAAAATCAGCACAGGTGCTTGACTAAAACTGAGATTTGTGATACACAAATTGATGCACTCACCTTGGCTTTATTTTCCAAGCAGTACACTTGGAAGCACCCCTGCTTTCTGAATGGACAGATCAAGTAATGCCACGGAAACCCACCTATCTGCACATTGTGTTCTGCACACTGTACCTTCAGCAGGACCGGTGGACACACTGTTAGCAAAGTAAGGATCAGTCTCAATGAAAGGTTGCATGGGACAGAGTACTCGCTGACAATCACAAAAATGTTCACAATGCAATGCTCTGAAGAAATTACTTGTATGCCAAATATGGACACACTTCCCTGCCTTTTCTGTTGCAAACATTATTTCAGTTTTAATGTTCAGTATCTGTGGCATAAATTCTAAATTCTAGCATGCTTATTGGTGGATGTCTTCTCATCTGTGTGGAAATACTTTCTCGATTATCAGTGGAGAGAAACTTGTTTGATATTCTGTACATACCTATTTCAAATCATTTCATTCTTTTAGTACTCATCTTCATAATTATATTAAAAAAAAAATGTAACATATTTGGATAAATTTTGAAAAACCTAATTCAAAATAATATCACATAAGGCAGCCATTAGCCAAAATACTCTGAAATTCCTAACTAACTTAAAAAATAGGAATGCTGCACCACTGACCAAGGTGTGATCTTAGAATCTAAGAACTCTGCTACCTTCAGAAAAATTTGGAATGTTAAAATTCTCATTAGCTCAAATTTTAGTTGTTCCCCTGGATCACTGATAGAAAAAAAAAATAATGTGGTTGACATATTACTCAGTTCTATCATCTTCTACCTTTAATGATGTCAGTATAAAGAAACCCCAAAGTCTAACACTAACTTTTGATTCAACAGGAGAAAAATACAAACTACAAAAAGTTGGGTGTTTTCCTTATATATAGCTTTCTTAAAGATAACCTACTATTATTTTACTAAATTATTATTAAAAGCAACCAGCCAAATTTAGTGTTAAAAATAGTTTGGACAAATATCTATATAAAACAGATATAATATAAAAATTTTGCTTGAAAACTATAGTGTAGTTAATTTTGTTTCAAACAACTTTGTTGTTATTGCATAAATACAAAATGTGTTTCGTTGAAATCGAGAATCAGTGAAGAAGGAAGTACTAGTATAATGAACATTTGATACAGCTGTCTGTGGGATGATGCCAGAACTAACCTGTGATGTTTATATTAAGTGGGAGTCCATCAGGTGGGACACCTATCATTTTACCTGTCTTTGGATCAGGTTGATGTAAATGCACTTCTTGGTGTTTATACTGAAAAAATAATAATAATATTGACAATCTTTAAAACGATTGGCTTCAGAGAAAGAAGATTTTAGGATTTGTATTAAAGAACATAACTATGGCTGAACTAATGCATTTTTGCAACAAACCAGACATTGGTTAGGAAAAGAGCAGAGAGGAGAAGAAAAGATTTCAGATGGGTAACACTGGTAAAACTGCATGTGGAACAGTGAGTCACTAAGATAAAGTGTCCAGGATTTTCCTGAGATGATGCTAGAAGGCATTCTGCTCAATGTTGCTTCTAAAATAGGAAGAGCCTATTGAAGACATCAGTGTCTCTACCAGTAAGACCAGCTCCACTTGATAAAGATTACTATTATTTGCAATATCTTAATTACTTTGAATGATTTATTAAAAAATTATTTTAGTACATTAAAAACAGATTACAGTAGGCAACATGATGAGTTCATACTTCTGTTCATACTCTTTAATAAAACAGTGCAGGAAACTGGCATCAAATCATTCAAATTCATCATTCCTAAAAGTATAATCTGGTTTCAATAGTATGGTGTGTAGAGAATTTACAGGCCATAGAGAGGCAGCCAGCTAGGGTCGGTTCCAAAAAGAGTTGGCAGTGGGTGTGGTTTCTCTTGCTTTTCTGTACTGACTCTTGGTTTGCATGTGCTCTTCCCACCACTAACTAGAAGAGTTCTAACATGGCAATTTTTCTGCTGAAAACGTCAGTATTGAGCATGTGTGCATCATGAAGCAGGACACCATCTGTTCTTCACACGTAACAGCAGCCATGTTTGGTTTGGTACATAAAAAAGGACAGAACGTTTCTTTGCACTGGTGCCAATGTGAATCTGCCACACACCAAGCACACAAATTGGTAAGAATCACAGCAGCTTTACAGACAAGATAAAGAGGCATTTTAAAATACTACAGACACATGCTAAGAAAGCAGATGAGTGATAAATATGTTACCTTCTGTACAATGTATTCAAAACTGTACATCTGGACATAACCAGACTGGTGCATGACAATTAGAAATCCCTGAGAAATCATTGCACTGGACACATCCTTCCCAAACACCTGAAGCAAGAATCAAAATTCTAGTAATGAGGCAAAGAAGCTTTTTACTTCAAAATTTCCTCCAGATCACATCTTAAACTGCTTGCTCACCTATTTACTGTCATCACCACCACCACCAGGTGCAAAAAATTAATGATAGAGACATTCAAATAAAACCAGACCAGACGTAATTACAGTGCTTCTATTTTCAGCCAGATTTCATTTGAATATCCCCAGTACTCAACATCATCAGAAACAGTTGCATCCGACTGCCCAGCCATGCAAATGAAACAAAACTGAAATTTTTATGGGGGCCCAAAAGTAATGCCTCCATTTTCTTAAACCAAAACCTGTAGTCATATAGTTAGTATTGTAACTTTGCACTTGTTAACTTTCAAGCAAACCACTGCCCCTCTGCAAGTTACATAAAACTGACAGATGACTACATGGATGCACAGTGGTTCAAAATCGCCAATGCTATTGAATTTCTCACTACTGAGGGGTTAGCGTGAGTAGAGATCCACTGTCACATGATGGCTGTGCATGATGCAAGTTCAGTAAGGTGTAAAGAGTGGGAATCAAATCTTAATGATAGGCCTCACACAGGTGGTTAATCTATTGTGTGATATTGTTGGAAATTGACAACACACATTAAATCCCATTAGCAGAAGCTGCAACATCCATCAAAATCAGATGCCAGACTTTCCAGATCTATTTTTAAACAACTGTATCCTCACAGCCTCTGTCAGAGTTTCAGATAACTTGCAGAGAAGTAGCGATTATACAAAATGGTTAAACCTGTGTAAATTATTGTATAATTACATGATTACAGGCTTTGAGCAAAAAACAAAAAAATGGAGACATTCATTTTGGTGTAGTCCATGTATAAAAGACTTGTGAGTATTTTCCAATTTAAAGCTTAATTAAGTCAGTTATGCTTTGTTGGCCTGGTGCTTGTTATTGCTGCAATTGTAAGAAAGTTCATACTTCTAGTCCGAAAACAGGCAGCAACTGAAGTAGTGAACTTTCTGATGATCCAACCACTGAACAGATATGATCAGATCCTCATCTTGCTTCATAATTTTTAAACATTTTCCTATATTCTTCATTTCAAGCCAGAACATTAACAATTCTGTTGTATTTCAGGCTGGAGATATGGTGCTCTTTGTTACTCTTGGGGCTCACAGACACTGTATTAGTAGATTTCTCTCTGCAAACTGGTATGTAGCATAGCAAGGAAGCCAATAAATACAGCACACACATAAAGAAAAATAATGCAGACAAAAGAGAGAGAAACAATGCCACATTTACCTTTTTATTAATTTCTAACATCCCAACAAACTCCAGTGGGAAAACAGTGAACACCATCAGAACCATCACGCAAGACACGTCAATACCGGCCTGGTGAGAAAACAAGACTTAATCTTACCTAAAATCTCTCCTCAGTTCATTGTTACCCTTTAAATAAAACTCTCCAGCAATCAGCTACAACAGTTATAACAGATGTTTGGCTATTTAAGCAAAAGGGGCTTAATAAAGAATCATAATTTTCAGACAGTTATATAAAATTAAAAAAAAATTAAATAAAATAATACTTAGACATTAGAAGACAAATGATTCAATCAAATCCTTTTCTTTCAATAAAAAAAATTTGGGGGTTTTATCCACCATAGTACAATGGGATTGAATACATTTATTGTCTCTAGAGAGCCCCAAAATTTCAAACAATAAATGTAAATGTTAAAAAAGGCAAATCCAAATAATTTTAAACACAATAAACAGAGGTAAGTAAGCATATGAAACAATATATAATACATAAAATGTATCATATTATCATTTTCAGCATTCAACTAATGCACAAAAAAGTGAAATGTATTTACATACAAAGTTTCTGGTTCCTTCGAGACTTAATTCTCACTAAGCGAATCCTGATGATGATTTAACAACGTACCTGTCTCTCAAGAGGAGAAACTCGTCGATATGTGGACCGTATAACAGCAGAGTACTGTTCATTATCCCAGGCAATATCTCTGTGATAAAAAACAAACTAGTGACACATAAAACATTACTTATCTAATAAAACCAGCTTTTAAAAACACATTGTACTTTGATAATAAAACTTTCACTGAAAGGAAGCCATAGCACATAACATTGGTTGGCTATCACTGCACCTGGCAATAATATAATAAAATGATGTTATTAAAAAATATTGCATCGAATTGTAAGTTTTACTAATTTACACTTTCCTGACTGCACTCAAAGGATTCACAAGTTACAGGAATATTGGTGGGCAGTGAAGCATGACTACATGTTGTCACAAATTACTGCACATTCAATTCACCAGGATCTGCTTTAAACCCATTGGTAGCTTTTTGTTTGTATTTTTTTTGCAAATGTTTGGCATTCCAGGAACTGGCAGTCTGTTTCACACAGTTGAAGACTTAATGATACCACCAACATATCTATGCTTTCTCATGCTTTTTTCTGAACAGTTTTTCACAACTTTTACAGCTCTAGCAGACTGCTGCATAAATTTGTATGCATAACAGACTTGAAGAATTCCTTATAATATTCTGCATATTATCAGTTTATACAAAAATCTGTGGATTATTACAATATTAACTTTTCCTTAAAATCAGATAAAACAAATATTTTAATTCTAAACATAAAGGGTGTGACAGCTAAAATAATTTTACTATTTTTTAACAGAAAATCCAAATGCACTTGAAGACACTACATGAAAATGTAAGCAATGTCAAGTAAAGATGGTCTTTCTGTAGTGTATCAGTACTTAAAGTTGAAGACGAATTTTCATTCAGTATTATTTTAATAAGCTACACAACAATTTAATTTGATTAAATAACATAACATAAACCCAGTCTCTGTATGCCTGCCATCAAGAGCCCACAACATTTTCTATGATATACACTTAAGTATTAAGTAGAAATTAACCTATACTAATTTTCTATGTAAACTAGTCATAGTTATGCCATGTCAGTGGTATAAGAATAAAAAGCTTGATGACTATGTGAAGACCTACAATGATTTCAAGTACCAGGAGATTACAGGTGATCAAAGATGTCAAATAATTCACTAGAGATGCTCCAATGAAACCTGGCTGAAATAGCATCGCCATAATGGCACCCTGCCTCCAGGTTTAATTTGAAGGTCCCTGGATATAGTTTTTTTTGTAGTATTAGCAGTTTGTTTGGGGTTTTCCTGATAGAAGAGTTTAGTCTAAAAAAAGTTTTTTAAATGTATTTAAATTTATCTTTATGTATATATAATTATCAGAGAAGGAAGAAACTTTTTTTTCTCCTTTAATCTTACTTGAACTTGTAGCATGGAGATAGAAAAATCTCCTCCAAAACCACTCCAGTGTTGAGATCATAACGAATCAGCCAGCCATGGGAGGTAATAGCCAAGAGACAAGGATTGTGACCAAAGAATTTCATTGGAATGGTTTCCTGAGAGTATAAAGCAATAAGAAATAAAATAATATAAGAATATTTTTTATATAAAAATATTTTCCAAAAAAGGAGATAAATGGGTACATGATATTAAAATAATCAAAAGGAGGTAAACAATTAATAAAAATAAAAATAATTGTGTAAAATAAGTGGTAGTAGACAATTATTTGGGTAAAAATGATGCACTAATTTCTAATGTTGCACAAAAGATTTGGGCCTTTCCATTATGAAAACTGAAAATTAAGAGTAAATTTTTTGTTTTTTTTAAAACTGCTTTCCTGAAATAAAATCAATGAAAAATTTTAATCTGTTTGACTGGTTAAATTACTGAACTACCAAGGTTGAGAGCCTGAGTTCGAATTCTGGTCAGAGCCAACCCGGCTTGGTGTACTTCTCTGGCATGGTTTCTTTTCTTCTTCTCCACTGGGTTTTCTTTAAACTATTCCAATTCCTTCCATCTAAGAACAGTTCTTGTAGGGTTTTTGCAGCACGTGGTGGTTCTACAGGTAAAGCTTGAGACTGGCTCACACCATGACCACTGCTTAAGAGCTCCAACTGTACCTAGGTAACCAAAGCTATTATCATCCCACATTTGTTTTCCTTCTAGCTCACTTCTGTGAGATGGCCAGACATGGCATTTAGCATGCATCATGTTTATTTTGTAGTGATGGTTTTAACCACTATAAAGGCTGAAGGATCTTGTAATCTGTCGGTAATAATGCATTCTCTGATTGCTAATTATGGATGATTATTTTTATAATATAATTTTAATGTAAATTAAACTACAGGAAAAAATGGGCAGCAAGATTAGTACTGCATGCAGTATGCTAATGGACAAGGATCACAGTTTGGTCCCCCCATGGGTTTGGAATGCTTTTTGTGTAGCTCACTAGCATGGATTTTCTTCTAATTCTCATAGATTCCTTCCTCAAAATCATTGGTGCCAGCCACTGCTTCTTATACTTCCACCCAGATAGCATTCCAGACCTGATCTAAACCCTAGGACAATTAGGAAACACAATAACAAAAGGAAATAATTCAGAGATGGTTTCATGGATTATATCATTATCATGTCAAACTCAATTCAGGGGTCTGCAGTTCTAGATTACCATCCATAATCCATGATAAACTAGAGTAAAAGGGTACTCACATGCTGGGCTCCCATAATCCTTTTACACTATCCAGGGATGAATGGAGTGTATATAAACCCTTTAAACATATTTTATAATCACTTCCACTTGTGATTCAGATTAGCTAATAATAAGCCAACTACACTATTATGTATTCCTGTATGTTTCTGTTATAACAAGGTGAACCATAGTAAAAGTCTCAGGTAGTACTGAAAATGGAAGACTAAGTTTAAAAGAAAAACTTACTGGTTGAGTAAGGCACAGTAAGGCATCCTCAATCTTGTGCTGTGATGGAAGAGAGGACAAAGAGTATCTGTGATGTGGAATGCCATCAGACCTCCATCTGTCAACAAACAGATTACTGAAAAATCACTAGAGTAAACAGACTCCTCCTATCATCTGACATATAAGATGTAAAATACGGTCCAATCACAAAACTGGTAACCAGAAATATATAAAATTCATTTTAAATAGAGAGTAAATAAAAACAACGTTGTTAGTATGTTCAAAGATTTTGTATAATGCTTAACCTAGCTTACATGCTTTTGTAGGTAAAATTAAATTTCTTTTTAGAATTTGTGAGCTGATGTCAGCATATGAAGCATCCACCAGAGGAAGACCCTCCCACTGGTGTCAGTTTCCTAAAAAAAAATGATGAGAGACCAGGATGCAGAGTTAGCTGCCCACCTACCACAGAAAGCCCCTATTGAACTCCACTTTTTAGATACAGGAGGAAGCCTACATGAAGAGCGAAAAAAAAAACAAAAAACATGTCAGCAAGGTATAGAAAATGGAGCTGGCCCAAACTAGAATCTGAACTTGCACACCCCCTCCAACCACAGCAGCCCAGTAGTCTACCACCAAACTGTCCCAAATTGTATTTACATAACTAATATTTCTTGTCACTAATTTCCCAGGCCTTAAAGTTAATGATACAGTAAACAGTCTGTAGCTTGAAGAATAAACATTTAAAAAAAGGAAAGAAATCACATGACTTTAAAAAACAAAAAAAAAATCACTACTTCAAGATTTATTTCTAATTGTTTATTCGTCATAATATAGAGCCAAAGTTCAAAGAAAGTTGATTTTAACATGGTGCTGGGTTTCGCAGTTACATTCCCATATAAGTTAGTTCCCTTTTACTCTTCAAGTAATATACATACAAATGATGTTTTCAGAAACTTGGTAGTTTCTTTTCAAGATTTAAAAAAACAACATACAGTTACAAATAACGCTGTTCTTATGTAAAATAATTTCTCATCCTTTAGCTGAGGTTCAAATTAATCTATTTTAAATAAGGGCTGGAAATAATTGTCAGTATTGATGTGGTTCAGTGGTCAGTTTCCAGTGGTATTCAGTACTGTTATTGCTGGCATTTGGTTGATATCAGTAATGGAAGATAGGCCCTGCCAATATGTATACAATTTGTTTTCAAACATTTAGGTGCACTGTTTGTGTTATTTCAAAGAAAACAAACTTTATTCTAAACTATGGAAAACATTTGGTTAGAAAAACAAAGAAAAAGGAGTCAATAGCAGGTAAAGGAACTGTCAACTTATGAGACTATTTGACAAGACTCATTTTTCTTTCATCTCATCTTCCAAAAACCATTTTTGTTATCAAGGCTAATAACACTGCATAATCATGTCCCAAGATCAGAAAAGTTCAATATTGTAAGAGCAGATAAAAATAGAACACTATAAATGCTTTTCATAATGTGTTATTTAAAAATAGTCTGAACAATGTTAAACAATTTAAATATCTTGGGAATGAACCAACCATTAATGAGATTTCATCTAGACAGAAAAGCCAGTCCACATCTGGTCGACTCTATATGCAAATGTGGAATCAACATGGTATAAAATTAACAAAAAATGATAAAACTATATAAAGTTGCAGTTGTCTCATCTCTGCTGCATAGCACTAAAACATGGACTTGCTGCTACAGATGTTATATCAGGAAACCAGATCAGTTTCAATGCAGATATCTCTGGATACTTCTTAGTGGAAAACATATTTAAATTTTTGCAAAGAAACAAAATTTGTTCAGTTCAATCCAGATAATTTCAAAGAAGCCAAGAATCATTTAAGATGGCATTACCTGGTTCACAATAGTATTAACAACTTTGAAAGGCACAGAACAATTAATTTGAAATCAACATGTCTGCAAGAAAAATACAGTAACAACCCACTTTTTACTCCTGGAGTAATGTTACTTTTCTGGAAAAAAGGTAATCAAATTATGTATGGAGTAATAAATAAGGTAATTGAATTTTGTTTTAATTTTCAGAAATAGACTTTAAACTATATTTTCTGTAGGTGACACAGTGCTTTAAAGAACTATTTGTGCAATATAGTGACCCAGTTTTTCTTCAAGTATCACAGTTTGGCCATTGTTTGTACTTTGCAGAGTTTGGATTACTACCTCAACGTTCTGATCAACACAAAACTCAAGAATGGCTTTAGGCAAATTCTTACCATTTGCACACCAAAAATCTATCACTTTCAATTGTTTCAATTGAAGGGGCATACCTACTTACTTTGGCAGTTTTAGATATGGTTGCAATATGTTATATAATCAGAAAGGGCATATAAGATGACATGACAGAAAAAGCACTTAAGACTTGCATTTTTTTCAATATTATCTACTTCTACTTTGTGTCAGACTTCTGATGTAGCTGTGATCAATTCGCCAGTTCTCAGCCTAGAGTGAGCTTTGCAACTCTTTTCCAAAGAGCTAAATAACAAGTGGAGTAAATAAGTGTAGTGTTACAGTATCACAGCAATTTCATGTTTGACATCAGGGGACTATGGAATACGTGAAATAGCTATTAGCCATACATTTTGGTGATCATTCCCTGTTGCCATTAAGAAAACTAAAACTGATTTTACTTGCAGATTATTTTTAGTGATGCAAGTTGGTTTCAAACCTGTTAATTGTAATTTTTTACTGTTTAACTTTCTGAGCTATCAGGTCATTTACCTAACAGACAGATATATTGTATTGTCTTACTTACCCATAAAAGCATTCTCTGTAATTATCAAAATAAATTCTGCTGCTATAAAATCAAAAAAACAAAAAGTAAAATAGTGATGAAACAAATATTTGTAGTAAATAATTAGATACATCAGGTTTTCTTATTAAGAAACTAATTTAAGTAAAGTTAAAAAATCTGCTGAAGTTGTTTTTTTTGCCTGGTATAATGAATGTGATGCAATGATTGTAATTATGTGTACTGTTTAACAAGTTGGGATGGGTAGGGTAGCTGAGGTTGTGTTTGGTTGAAGCCATGTCCAACTTCTCCCACAGCCCAACCAAGGTCTCCCCAGCTCAGTCTGATGGGTAAGTTAGTCAGAAAGATCATGCAGTGCCACACTCTCTACTGCTTCCCAATATCTCAGCACCAAACTGCCAATCTCTACCCTGACCAAGCCAGTACTTGACTGGTCTAGTCCTAATAAAAAGATGTTTGCATTCTCCTGCTGAAGTTAGTAATTCTCTGGTGCACTAATATTAAATTCCATAGAGAGAGCCACATACAAAGTAAACAGGTTCAACTGTGTGAACAAATACAGACAATAATACAGAGATAAGCATTAGTATACTGTGTAAACCTTACCAGAAAAGAAACAAGCAAAGCGGTACTTTTTGTGCATACTTTATATTTGCCAAACCTGATAACTTTGTACAAAACAAAAATCCAGTTTGGATTTATACATCTGAACTTTACTATACATTTACCGTTGTTCAAAAAATAGTTATAATAAAAAGAAAATTTTTTTTTTGCAGATTACCAAGCCGTATTCTTTAGGTATTCATTAAAACTCTTATCCATGCAATCAACACCAACAATTGACAGCCCATTGTAATTTGAAATATCTGATACAAATCAGTAAACTGAATCAAATTTCATTTTTTTTTTCAAAATTAGTGTGTGCAATAGAGTAGAATTTCTGAACGTTTTTAAAGCAATCTACTAAATAATAGTTTTGGTAATTTGAAATAAAAAAATACAAGCAGAAATATCCAACAATAACAAAGCTCTCAATGTATCTTTATATATTCAGTAAAATTTACCAGCCTTTACCACTTAAATCTTTTATTTACTAGCTATAAATTTAAATCTATGCAAGATCTTCTATTCTAATAGCAAGATTCTTATAATCCTAAAACAGGACAAAAAGCTTGTACAGACTTACCCTTCACATGCTATGGATCTACTTGAAAGTTTCTTCGCCATTTTTTTGTAAGTTCTGCTGCCCTAATATAAAAGAAATTTTTTATAAGTCAATTAGAATTTTATCCATACCCATTTAGAACTTTCAACAGGCGATGTAAACAAAATCGCCTTCCTGGTTATCGATCCAATAAAATAAACAATCAAATCAAATTTTGATTCATCAGCTTTTAAAGATCTTTTAAATTACTATTATCAAAAATATATATATAAAAAAAAACAACCTTAATCTACAAGCGGAATCAATCTGCTACACAACTGTTCTAAAAAGTTTCAGGAAAAGATCATTCAACTAAAATTGAAGCAGGTTGTAAAAAGTTACTACTCTTCGTGTTAAGATGAAATAACATTAACTTTAATCTATCACCGACTAATGAATCCCCCTAACAGTATAAATGCTTCTAATCGGTCAGAAAAAGGGTAGGGGAAACTATTGAAAATGCATCAATTTTTAAAAGCACCTAAATAGTGATTTTGAACAATTTTTTCAGGTGTCCATATTTTTAGATAATATATATATATATATTCTCTATGTTTTATA